>OY740815.1:16950640-17193140 GCA_963514005.1 Raja brachyura
GGTCCAGTAGCAACCTGTTTTTCCAGTCTACTTGCATATTGATTGCCAGTCTTGGCCCAGCATGTCCGCCATGGGCTGACGACCCGCGCTGTGGACCCCACCAGGATGTCTCAGCTCCCCACACAGAGTGGAAGGAGGACCTGTAAGCAGACCAGTGGTGGGAGGCAGTGCAGTGCCTCAACAGCGGTGTGGGCAACTCCTACCCTGGTTGGCACATGTGTGACATCAGTTCACACACGCTGCCAAAGGGGAGATGAATGGTATTATTCAAGCAACCTGTTATGCGCTGGGTTTTGCTGCTTTTGCTGATAGAGTTACTGCTAAGTGTTTGACATGCCAAAAGTATAACATGGGGAAAACTCCCAGTGTACAGCCTGCTTCGTAACCTCAATCATGGGGACCTTTTGTTTATAGGCAAATAGATTTATACAAATGCCTGAATGTATGAGTAAGAAGCATGTGTTGGTAATTGTGGACTTGTTTTCCAGATGGGTGGAATCCTTCCCCACTCGCCGCAGTGAGGCCACAACAGTAGCCAAGGTGCTACTGAAAGAAGTAGTACCGAGATTTGGCATTCCAGAGGTTATGTCAAGTGATAAATGATCCTACTTTACTGGTTTAGATGTAAAGGAACTAATGAAGGGACTTCAGTGCAACCACATTTATCCTGCCCATTTCACCCAGAATCTCAGGGGCAATGGAAACACAAAACAGGTTACTCAAGACTAAATTGGCTAAATTATATAATGAGACAGGTTTACAGTGGCCTGCAGCCTTATCATTAGCCCAAGTGATAATGAAATCTAGCCCTAATCAGTGTACAGTGTTAACTCAATATGAGATAGTAATGGGGAGGCCAATGAAATAGTAAGATTAAATGAGAACTTTCCTGTTCGAAGTTTGATCTTGATTTTAAGTTGGTGTCGGTGCCACATACGTCGACGTAATGCATGGGGATGCTATCATGGGGCCCCAAAAATTTGCATAAACACTACCATCTATAATGATTTTAAACATCTTGGCGTCATTAAATCCACTTGCCACTGCCAGAGACCTTATATCATCACTTATGGTGACACTTCATATTGGTGGACGGCCGATTGTTAAGCAGCAAAATGTCACGAAAGGTGTAAAATTGGGATACCTTCAGCACTTAGTACACTGAGACTCTGGCACGCATACATTCGCACACTCCCACAGTTTGTTCTTTGCAAGTTAATTTGCCACAACCAAACTGAATGGTACGCTTCGGTTGTTCAGCATGGGGTATTCTGGATATGTGGCGACAAATCCCTATTTCCGAATTGGATTGTGACCTCTACCATGAGATACCTAGCCCCTAATGTTTGGGGAACTAAAACCCTCCAGATTCACTTAATCAGGAATCATAGTCAGCCATCCCCAGGGAAGGATAGACGCTGGAGAGAAGTTGAAAACCCACTTGTTGGCTGCAATACAGGGTTCCACAGATTCCTCCGCACCCTGATACCTGGCCTGGGAGTAAACGAGCTGGAGAAAGCAATCATGGAACAAATAGAGAACAGGATGTAGATGCGATGTTGGCTCTTCACTCCAAAGTCCAGTCTCTGTCCAAGATGGTTATTCAAAATCGGATGGCTCTGGACTTTCTCCTATTGGCCCAGGGGGGAGGGTGTGCAACGCTCACCAAATCCTGTTGTTTCTTCTCCAACCAAGACAAACACATTGAAACTGATGAAAGGATTAGTCAAGACCATATCCACACCTTGCACAAGATTTCAGAAATTAAACATTTGACTGGTGGGGATGGCTCCCTGACCTAGGAAACTGGGCTGGAGGGCTCTTTAAGACCATTTTAAAATATGCTATTAATATTTCAGTCACTGTTGTCAACATATATGTACTGTTCCAGCTATCACTCTGCCTCATTCGAGCTGTCGGCTCATCAAAACCGCACTCCCGTCTCAGTGCTGAACCACAACACATTATGCTTCAATATGATCTTGATCACGCTATCATGCAACTCATAAATATCCCCCAGTATGATGATACTGATAATACTGACTAACATTATTATTCAAGGTTTCAAGGTCAAGATCAGTTTATTGTCACATGTAACAATTAAAGTACAGTGACATTTGAGTTACCGTACAGTCATACGAAGTCCTGTTGGGACAAAAGGCGGGATTGTGGGAATTGTGGGAAGATCTGAGCTACTCTTCCATTTTGTCTTTCAACATGGGCAGCACTTCACTCTGTGGGAATCGAACTTTACTCCAGTGACAGGCCTGGTGCAGGTGGCCCATAGAGTCAAAGGTTCGCTTAATACAAAGAGGTGCTTATGAACTCAAAGCTACACCGAGACTGCCTTATCTTCCCACATACTTAAACAAGCCTGTTTCTCAGTGGAAAGTTACTGCAAGCTGGATCACAATAGTTAACCCTGTTCCACTGTCATTCCAACTCGGGTCCCTTTCCAATCAACTTTAGCCAGCTCCTGCCTCATGCTTCTGTAGACACAATTGCTCAATAGTATTACCAACGTTTCCAATTTCACCTTCTTCCTCTCAAATTGAAGGTTGAAGTTTGTCACTAGCGCCCATTAACCATATAACCATATAACCATATAACAATTACAGCACGGAAACAGGCCATCTCGGCCCTTCAAGTCCATGCCGAACAACTTTTTTCCCTTAGTCCCACCTGCCTGCACTCATACCATAACCCTCCATACCCTTCTCATCCATATGCCTATCCAATTTATTTTTAAATGATACCAACGAACCTGCCGCCACCACTTCCACTGGAAGCTCATTCCACACCGCTACCACTCTCTGAGTAAAGAAGTTCCCCCTCATGTTACCCCTAAACCTCTGTCCCTTCATTCTAAAGTCATGTCCTCGTGTTTGAATCTTCCCTATTCTCAAAGGGAAAAGCTTGTCCACATTAACTCTGTCTATCCCTCTCATCATTTTAAAGACCTCTATCAAGTCCCCCCTTAACCTTCTGCGCTCCAGAGAATAAAGACCTAACTTATTTAACCTATCTCTGTAACTTAGCTGTTGAAACCCAGGCAACATTCTAGTAAATCTCCTCTGTACCCTCTCTATTTTGTTGACATCCTTCCTATAATTGGGCGACCAAAATTGTACACCATACTCCAGATTTGGTCTCACCAACGCCTTGTACAATTTTAACATTACATCCCAGCTTCTATACTCAACTTAAGCTTAAGCTCTCTAATCAAATCCTGTTCATTGCCCAATACCACATCCAGAATTGCCTTTTCCCTGGCAGGCTCAACTACAAGCTGCTCTAAAACTCATTTCCAAGGCACTCTACAAATTCACTCTCTTGGGACCAGCAGCAACATGTTTTTTTCCAGTCGAACTGGATATTGAAATCCAGTCTTGGCCCGGCATATCCACCGTGGGCCAAGGACCCGCTCTGTAGACCCCGCCAGGATGGCCCAGGATGGCCCAGCTCCCCGCCCAGAGTGGAAGGAGGACCTGTCAGCAGACTGATGGTGGGAGGCAGTGCAGTGCCTCGACAGTGGAGTGGGCCACCAGGGCCATGCAGCAGCCTGGGGCTCGCTGGATCGGACGCCGCTTGCAAACTGGGACTTGAAAAGGGTGCAAAAACTGGCGGCTCTGTATACTGTCCCAGCGTACTCCGGCTATTAACGTACTGTATCTAAGATACATCTAAGTGCAAAGATGTATCTCAGTGCGTGTCTTTCATGATACTTGCACTGAACTGTAGACAGAAATGAATTTCACCGTACCTTGGTACTTTAGACAAATAAAGTACCAAGTAATACCTATGATTTTCTTGATATTTTAAATCACCTTGAGACTGAATGATGTTGCTGAATGGTGTCTTCACCATTCAGCAACATCATTCAGTCTCAAGGTGATTTGTCTGCTGAGCAAGCGTATTGCCACGATGCGTCCACTGTAGAACTGCGCATCTTCAGAGGTCTCAAGGTAAGGTTTTGTGCTTTTTGAGATATTTATTTATTTAACTAACCAAATAATTTTTGCTGAAAGTGTGAACTGAAAATGGTGAGAAACTAACAAAGGAAGAACTATCTCACGTCCTGGGATCATTGAAAGTGAGAGGGGGTGTCTGTGACAGCACCTTCTCCCTGTGGGGAGTTGCTCTGATTCTTTTAACTGGCTGATAGGCCAGGAGAGGCCAATTCCCAGCATTATTGCTCTTGATTATCCACTTGAACCACATCAGCCACTCGCTGTAAAACCCAGGAACTTGAGTCAGAGTGAGTGACAGGGAGAAGGAGAAGAGAAGCAGCAGGAGGGAAAGTGGAAGAAGGAAGAAAGAGAGGAAGGGAGACAAAGTGGGCTGCCTCCCTCCTAGCTGTGTTCTACTGCTGCAGGTACAAGGAAGACTGAGCTACCGTGACAGACCTAAGGCTACAGTGTGATCATGATAGGAAGGGAGACCTCATAGAAACGTACCAAACAGTGAAAGGCTTGGATAGAGTGGATGTGGAGAGGATGTTTCCACTAATCTGAAATTCTAGGACTAGAGGTCATAGCCTCAGAATTAAAGGATGTTCCTTTAGGAAGGAGATGAGAAACATTTCTTCAGATGAGAAAAGTCAGAGTGTGGTGAATCTGTGGAATTCTTTGCCACAGTAGGCTGTGCAGGCAGTCAATGGGTATTTTTAAGGCAAGGATAGATAGATTATTGATCAGTTAATTTTTCTCCCTTGCCTTGAGTGTAAGACCTGAAGTTCCCATCCAGCAACAGTGTGGGAATAACTTCACTGGAAGATCGCTGACCATCCAAATCTCGAAGGAAATTAGGAACGGATAACATGTACCATGTTGTCAATAAATAATTGCTTTAAAAAAAGGAGAGATGGAAGAAATTAATTGAAAATTATTTCAGTTTAAATGAGAACAATGTGAAGTACTGTTGGAATAATTTACATGAGATGTGAATAACAGTTAACTTCTTTATTCTCAATAACTTGTCAGGCCAGGAGTACAGTCAAACAAGAGACTTTTCTACAGACGGAAAGCATGCAGCCTTTTTATATCATTTGTGACGGGGAAAGATGTGGAGTGGGTCACGTAAAGTTGTTTACATGGTTAACTGTGTTGCTCTTACCCAAAGAAACACAGCCTTATCACTGAAGAGCAAGATGTGTAAGGACAGAGTGATTAGACATGTGCAGTCTAGCACTGATGGAACACTTCTGGAATAGTTCAATTCCCACAGAATTGAAATGCTGGAAACACTCAGCAGGCCGGGCAATGTTTGTAGACTTGGAACAATGTTGCTTTTGCCCAGTCACTTTCTGTCGGCACCAATAAGTGTGATCGAAGTGAAAGGCTCGAGGTAAGTGGTGAGGTAAAGGAACAGGTAAAGGAAAAGGGTTGAGAGAATCAAAGTTAAGGAATGTGGAGAGAAAGGCAGATCAGGCAACATGGAGGATTAATGCTATCAGCTAATCTCTGAAAAATAGTTTTGAAATCATTTTGTAATCAAAACACATATATTGACCCCAATTAAAAGATGAGTTTCAGATCTTTAATTTTTCCTGAGCTCTAAATGTCACAAAGAGCTAGATAAATCCAAATTAACACAGGCATGTTGGAAAATTTGAGAAAAATAGAATATAGAACCAGGGTCCAGGCCGCTGAGGACGTCCCCCAGGCCCGACGTTGGACTTGCATCACCCTGGGGAGCGGGCCTGAACATCGGGCCGCCCGGAGCGGCGACAGCGGAGGGCTTGGGGAGGCCCTGACCATGCGTGAACATTGGGGAACATCGGGAAGAGATTGACTTTGGTGCCTTCCCTCACGGTGGGAAATTTTGATCCTGCTGTGAGGGGATGTTTTATGTTGAATTTCTGTCTACTCTGTTGTGTTCTTTAGTTTTTTCCTGTATGGATGTATGGTGACTTCATTTCACTGGGTCAATTGGCACATGTGACAAATAAAATGTATGTGTATCTGTAGAGGAGCACATGAACCAGCCCTTCAACTTGCATTGTTTGCACCGAACACGATGCCTCGTTAAACTGATCTCATCTGCCTGTATATGATCCACATTCCTCTTTTCCCTGCACTTCCATTTTACAATCTAAAAGCCTTTAAAACACTATCTTATCCGCCTGCACCACCGCCCCTGATGTTCCAATGTGTTCCAGACCCCACCACTCTCTGTGTCAAGAAACAAAATTGCCCTGACCTCTAGTGTTGGACATTTCCACCCTTGGACAAACATTTCTGACTTTACCCTATCAAAACCTCTCCTAATTTCATATACATCTTTCAGCTGGTGTGGTCCTGACCTCTCATCCCATTGGAGACCTTTAGAGAACTATCTTTAATTGATTCTATCAGTCTTTATGTAGTGTATCTAGACTTTCAGAAAGCCTTTGATAAGGTCCAGCACGGGAGACTTGGGCCTAAAATTAGAGCACATGGTATTGGGGGTAGGGTGTTGACATGGATAGAAAATTGGTTGGCAGACCGTAAGCAAAGATTAGCAGTGAACGGGTTCTTTTCAGAATGGCAGGCAGTGGCGAGTGGAGTGTAGCAACTGGTTACCATATATATTAATGATTTGGAAGAGGGAATTAGGAGCAACACTAGCACGTTTGTGGATGACACAAAGCTGGTTGGCACTGTGAACTGTGAAGAGGATGTTAGGACGTTGCAAGGTGACCTGGACAGGTTTAGTGAGTGACCAGATGCGCGGCAGATGCAATATAATATAGATAAATCTGAGCTTATCCACTTCGGAAGCAAAAACAAGGGGGGGAGGGGGAGATTATTATCTCAATGGGATTAGGATAGGTAAGGGGGAGGTGCAGCGAGACCCGGATGTCTTTGTGCACCAGTCACTGAAATTTGGCTTACAGGTACAGCAGGCAGTGAAGAAAGCTAATGGAATGTTGGCCTTCATAACAAGAGGATTTCAGTATAGGAGTAAAGAGGTACTTCTGCAGTTGTATAGAGCTCCAATGAGACCACATCTGGAGTATTGTGTACAGTTTTGGTCTCCTAATTTGTGAAAGGACATCCTTGTGATTGAGGCAGTGCAGCGTAGGTTCACGAGATTGACCCCTGGGATGGCGGGACTGTCATATGAGGAAAGATTGAAAAGACTAGGCTTGTATTCACTCAAGTTTAGAAGGATGAGGGGTATCTTATAGAAACATATAACATGATAAAAGGACTGGACAAGCTAGATGCAGGAAACAAGTCCAGAACCAGCGGCCACAGCCTTAGAATAAAGGGGAGGTCATTTAAGACTGAGGTGAGAAAAAACTTTTCACCCAGAGAGTTGTGAATTTATGGAATTCCCTGCCACAGAGAGCAGTGGAGGCCAAGTCACTGGATGGATTTAAGAGAGAGTTAGATGGAGCTCTAGGGGCTAGTGGAGTCAAGGGATATGGGGAGAAGGCAGGCACGTGTTATTGATAGGGGACGATCAGCCATGATCACAATGAATGGAGGTGCTGGTTTGAAGGGCCAAATGGCCTCCTTCTGCACCTATTTTCTATGTTTCTATGTTTCCTTGCAATAAATGCTATCCCCTTTACCCTGTATCTGTACACTGTGGACCAGGCATGTGCCGTCAGGGTAGGCACTGCCTACCCTGACTAAAATGATAACATAGTAATAACTAAATATAAATAGTAAAGGCATGGGAGAATTATGCCTATGTAAGAGATCGATCTCTCAGGTAGGCATAATTCTCCGTGCCTTTCATCCGCAGCGCTTGTAACACGGGAAGGTCTGTGCAGCTCACGTGCCGTCTGCGCTGCCTGAAGCCGTCAGTATCAAGCGGGGCTGAAGGCAGCAGAAATTCTGCCTTTGTGGGGTTTTCAAATATGGTTTTCAGTTTCTTGGCAGGGTTTCAAATATGGTTTGTCAATATTTTAAGCGTATCTTAGGTAACAAAGACAGAAGAATGGAGCTTGTGTACCAATAATGTGGTAAGTACATGTTGTGTTTATGTTTTTAAATACTGTATTTCCCGAGGTGTGGGGAGAGAGCCCCTTTCCAAGCATTTGGGGAGTCTGGCCCGGGGTAAAGTTGCCGGGAGGACACGAATGTTATGAATGAGGGGATTGGGATAATGCCACTTGCGACGCTCCTTGCACGGAGGCGTGGAATACCACCGCATTGAGGCCGGGGGGGGGGGAGGTAGAGAAGTAGCTCGGGTGGCTGAGCGGCCGCCGGGCCGGACAGTGGAACCAGCCGCCACCTTAGCTCCTTCTGCCAGTCCCCGCTCACCTCTGGCAGCTCTCCGTCTAAAAACCTCTCTCCTGCCGCCCGCTGGCATCAGTCATGTCCTTAAATTCCGACAGCGCGATTGAGGTTACTCGGCTGTGGGAATTTAACGATTTGCAGGAAGCCGCTGACATGAGCGAAGTCGGCCAACCGCAGGTGACAGGTGTTCAGACGGCGAGCTCTGCCAAAGGTGAGCGGGCCGGCAGAAGGCGCTGAAGTGGCGGCCAGTTCTGCTGTCGGGTCCCGGTGGCCGCTCCCCGAGCTGCTTCTATCCCCAGCTACAGTGAGTGGCTTCGCGCCCGGCGAGCTGCGCTAGTTGTGAGCGAGTTACTGGCACTCTCCTTCTCAACACTCGTGCCCTCCCCACAACTTTAGCCCTGGCACAGACTCTACACACGCTGTGAAAGGAACTGTTCCCCCAATTGGTCTGGGACTAGAAAGCATAGGAAGGGCAAATTGAAATGTCACTGCTTTTTATTTATTTATTTATTTAACGGGGAGAACAATCTGCGCATGCGCAGTTTAATTTTTAAAAGCGAACTGAGTGCCTACCCTGAGTAATTACTCATGGCACGTGCCTGCTGTGGACGGCTTGATTGTAATTATGTATAATCTTTTCATTGACTGGATAGCATACAACAAAAGGTTTTTCACTGTTCCTCAGCACATGTAACAACAATAAACTAAACTAATTTAGACACCATTCTGATAAAGCTGCTGTTCATCCGCTCCAAAACCTCCACATATTTCCTCCAATGGGGCAACCATACCTGCACACAATGCTGCAAATGTGGCCAAACCAAAGCCCTACGCAAGTGCATCATTACCTCCTGACTCTAATATTCAATGGCACTAGCAGTGACGGCAAGCATACCATACTCCTTCTTTACCACCTGCTTTATCTACTCGTGCTGCCACCTTCTGCGAACTATGACCTTGGACTCCAAGATCCCTCTGTATATCAATGCTGTTAAGGATCTTGCCATTAACTGTATAATCTCTCATTGCATTCAATCTCCTACTTGCTCAGGTTAAAATCCACTTGCCATTTCTCAACCCGTTTCTGCAGCTGATCTGGATTCCACTGGATCTTTTACAGAATTCCTCACTATATGAAATGTCCAGTTTTGGAGTCGTCCACCAACTTACAAAGCCATCGACATTTACATTTCGGTCATTTATATATAAATGATAAGACATTTGTTGAAAATAATGCTCTATGGACTTTTGGTTCAGGTCAGGTCTAGCACAGGGATGAAGTTTCTGTATAATTAGTAATGTTTGTTGTATTTTTATCCTTACCATTTTTTGCCGATGTTTCAATTATTTAATAGAATTTTGATGCTTTCTTCCATCCTGAAGCTTCCATGGATCTGACCCCTTGCATTGAGGGCAATAGATCTGAATTTCCATAACTTCATAAGTTTATAGGAGGACAATTAGGCCATTCGGCACATCAAGACTACTCCGCCATTCAATCATGGCTGATCTATCTTTCCATGTCAAGCCCAATCTCCTGCCCCTACCCATAAACCCTGACACCCGTACTAATCGAGAATCTATCCATTTCCGCCTTAAAAATATCCATCGACGTCCCCCACAATCTTCTATGGCAATTAATTCCACAGATTCACCGTCCACTGACTAAAGTAATTCCTCCTCATCTCCTTTCTCAAGGTAAGTCCTTTACCCACTTTGGGGACAAAAACAGGAAGGCAGATTATTATTTGAATGATATCAAGTTGGGAAAAGGGGAAGTACAAAGCGATCTGGGGGTCAATGTTCATCACTCACTGAAAGCAAACATGCAGGTACAGCAGGCAGTGAAGAAAGCTAATGGCATGTTGGCCTTCATAACAAGAGAGTATAGGAGCAAAGAGATCCTTCTGCAGTTGTACTGGGCCCTAGTGACACCACACCTGGAATATTGTGTGCTGTTTTGGTCCACAAATTTGAGAAAGGACACTCTTGCTAATGAGGGAGTGCAGCATAATTTCACAAGGTTAATTCCAGGGATGGGAGGACTGTCATATGCTAAGAGAATGGAGCAGCTGGGCTTGTATAGTCTGGAATTTGGAAGGATGAGAGGGAATCTTATTGAAACATTTTAGATTATTAAGGGATTGGACACGATAGAGGCAGGAAAAATGTTCCCGATGTTGGGGGAGTCCAGAAGCAGGGACCACAGTATAAGAATAAGGGTAGGCCATTTAGAACCGTGATGAGGAAAATTGTTTTTACCCAGAAAGATTTGAATCTGTGGAATTCTCTGCCTCAGAAGTCTGAGGAGGCCAATTCTCTGGATGCTTTCCAGAGAAAGTTAGATAGAGCTCTTAAATATAACAGAGTCAGGGGATATAGGGAGAAGGCGGGAACGAGGTACTGAAAGTGAATGATCAGCCATGATTACAGTGAATGGTGGTGCTGGTTTGAAGATCGAATGGCCTACACCTGCACCTATTGTCTATTGTCTAATTATGAGGCTATAGCCTCTGATCCTCAACTATCCCACTAGCGGAAATATACTCTCCACATCCACTCTAGCCAGGCATTTTCATTATTCGGTAAGTTTCAATGAGGTCCTCCCTCATCCTTCTAAACTCCAGCAAGTACAGGCCCAGTGCTGTCAAACTCTCATCATATATTAACCCAATCATTCCTGGGATCATTCTTGTAAACCTCCACTGGACCCTCTCCAAAGCCAGCCCATCCTTCCTCAGATATGGGGCCCCAAACTGCTCACAAAACTCCAAATGCAGTCAGACCTGTGCCTTGTATAGCCACAGCATTACATCCCTGTTTTTATATTCTAGTCCTTTCAAAATAACTGCTGGCATTGCATTTGCCTTACTTACTACTGGTTCGACTTGCAGATTAACTTTTTGTGGATCCTAAAAGTGGGGGTCAATCCTAATTTACCACTTTAATGGATTTTATCCGACCCTTGACATTTAGAACTCCTTCTAAACAAAGGCCGTGATTGGCTTTCATGAGGACTTGAGGCAGTTGGCTATGAATCTTAATATATGTATTCTAATAACACACCCTCTTGCAGAAATGATCATGTTCAATATCAATAAGCAGTGTCTTGTGTTCCCAACACAATATTAGGAAAGGTCTTATGAGACGGTGACACTGATATTTTAAACATTGAATGCAAAAAGTACTGGCCACATTCTGCAGAGGCACAGCATGTCTCTGCAAAATATCTTTTGCTGTTGAGCTGGAAGGAAACACCTGGTGTAGTGGTGTTTCCTGCGCTTATCTTTCATTTATCTTCTGTGAAATATTGGTATGCTGACAAACATGTTTCCGCAGCACACTGTGATTTCTGTCAGAAGATTTGGGATCTAAGTTCTATTTTAGGCACATATTCAAAATGTCTCATTTGCAACTTCTGGTTCAGTGCCAGGTGAATGGTGTGATGTATAACATGGAATGCTTCATATTTCTCTCTGAGTGGTGACTGATGCATATCCCTCATCTGGAAAGTGAACTGTGTCTCTTTCCACATAATCTGCCTATCCTGCATAGATTGTCCAGAATATTCCATTTTCATTTTTGTTGGTCATGTCAAGTCAATTTTCTTTTCTAATTCATCAGTTCTAGCCTGTTTGGTCTGACCACAACATTGACTATTCATTCCCCAGACAAAGTGTCTTAATGTGCTGGTAACTGCAGCCATGAAGCCATTTCAATTAATCACATCGCATTCATTCCCTTTGCTTTATACATCCTTCCCTCACCTCCTCATCTAATGAAAAGTACCTTGCATCTCTCTCGTTACTGATTCTGTTGAATGGGCATCAACCTCAAATGTTGACTGTTTCTCTTTCCACTGATGCGGAGTTTTACCAGTATTTTCTGTTTTTGTGTCTGATTTCCAGCACATGAAGATTTTTTGTTTTTATCACATTCTTCATTACTCTGCAAATGAATCAGCCTTTGGCTGCCTGCAACAAAATCTAGACAATTTTCTAAAATGTGCTAACAAATGGCAAACAACAAATTAATGTTTTTTAGACTGCAGTAAGTGTAACATTACGACACTGCTGTTTAACCTGATGCAATAAAGGAACAGCCATGTTTATTTCAAAGTGAGATTACATTTAACTTGGAGAACACCTTGGAAATGGCTCCTTTTTCATCCGTCGCCTTTTTTCTTCCCTACAGGTGGCACAGGCCAGCGATCTGGAAGATTCTAGAAGGTTGCAGCAGTGCACCCAATCCATGTTATACACTGCAGTCACACTGTGTCGGCGGGTGGGAGAAAAGTTTAAACTGTTGGTTGATTTGTTGCTCAGTGGAATATTTAGGAGTGATTCCACATTCTCTGCAACACCTCCAGTGTTGGTGCAGTCTTGAAACTTACAATCCAACTGTCTCCAATTAGTTACAAATGAGAAGTGCTTCAAGAACTCAACGGGTCGGGCAGTATCTCTGGAATACGTGAATGGGAGACGTTTCGAGTTGGAACTTTTCTTCAGACTATTTGTAGTAGGGAGAGAAAGCTGGAAAAGAGGTGGTGGTGGGAACAATGCTGGCAACTGAGAGGGGAACACAGGTGAGGAGGGTTGTGATTGGCAGATGGATGGACAAAGGCCAGACATGAAAAGACAAAAATCCATAAAATAACGTAAGAGAAGTGAAATGTGAAGCCTGAGGAAAGGATATAGGGCAAAGGGACGGGGGAATGCAGTGGGGTAGTGGAATAAATGGGTGTGCACCTTGGAGAGGTATGGGGAACTGAGGTGTTAGCTCCAATTTTAAGTAACACCCACCACACCCCTTTTTCCTATCTCTCTACCCTATGCCTCAGCTGAAGCACACTCATTACTCCCACTACCCTCCCCCCAACCTATTTCCCTTCATCCACCTTTGCAATACATTCATCTTCTCTTTATCTTACAGGTGTGAATGGGAGGGTTGGGTAAAAGGTTCAAAAGCACGGCCTTGAGGGTAGTGACCTGTGGATGCTAGCTTAGTGCCACGTATTACTGCGGATAGGAATTGGAGTTTAGGATAGATGAGTGCGTGGCTGACGAGATAGTGCTGGGATTCCAATTTTTGGATCATTGGGAACTCATCTGGTGCAGAAGCAACCTGTACTGGAGGAACGGGTTCCACCAGAACTGAAAAGGGACCAATATCCTGATGGGCAGTTTGCTGTTATCACTTGGAATGGTTTAATCTCGATTGGCAGGGAGGTGAGATCAAAAACTGTGGTGTGGAATTTGATACAGGTTAGCTTCAGAATGTTCATTATACAAGGCAGGCAGGAGCATGGCAGGGAGCAAGTAAAGACCGTTGGATTAAAATGCATTTATTTCAATGAAAGACTCTGACAGGTAAAGTGGATGAAATTTAAGATACATGGGTCAAGGATATCATGGCCATTACGCAATCATGGCTAAGAAAGGGACAGGAATGGCAACTTAATGTTTCAAGATACAGGAGCTACAGTTGACTTAGAGGTGGAGAAAAGAAAGTAGAGAAAGTTTTGTTTTTGATTCAAGAGAACATTGCAGCTGTTTTCTGAGATGACTGCGGGATCATCCAGTTTGGCTACATGGGTTGATCTGAGAAACGGGGATGATCACCTTGTTGGGAGTGTATACAGTATAGGCCCACAAGAAATTGTGGAAATTAGAGGATCAAATGTGCAAGGAAATTGGGAAAAGTTCCAGGAATAATAGGGTTGTCATAAAGGGGTTTTAGCTTTCCTGATATAGAAGTGTGTGCAAGGGAGAGGGTAAAAGGGACTTGTTAAGATGGGTATGGATCTGCATGGACGAGTGGGTTGAAAAGCTTGCTCTCATCAGTATGACCCAGAAAAGATTCATTGTGACTTCCTTGTACTTGTACTCCATGTTTTTATTTAGAAATGCCAAGTACTGTGGGTATTTTTAACAACTTTTCAACTTGCCCTGTCATTTCTATATATACATAACTGTGGGTCCATCTATTCTTGTTCTTCGTTTAGAATTGTACTCTTTGGGATTGCCCCTTCTCATGCTTTCTATTAATGTGCAACACTTCCTGATCCTCAGCATTAAATTTCATACCTCATCTACCTGACTATTCCTCTATTATAGCGAGACACGTGTTGCCAAACAAATTGATTTTATTAAGTTCAAACAAAACAGCTCTCCGAACCACAACAAGGGGCAAGGGCATTACCAACAGTATTTATACCCCAGAGGGGACCCATGGGCCACTCTTTCCGCTATACAAAGTCACATGACACAATCCCCATGGCTGAGGTTTCGCACCTTGAGTAGCTAAGCAGAAGGGACCGACAAAGGAAACCCCTCCCCCCCAGAACCAGAGGCACGGAACCAAAAGTGAAGTTGAACTAGGCGACGGACCTCGTGCACACATCGGGCACAGATGAACTTGGGAGCACCCGGGACGTCAGACACCCCCGACGACGAGGCTGGGCCACCTGCACAGGCTCGCTAAGGTCCAAATGGGCCGGCTTCAAACGAACCACAGACACAGTCTCACGTCGACTCCAGAACAAAAGTAGTAGGCCTATGCTGCAGCACCCGAAAGGGACCCTCATATGAGCGCTGAAAGGTGACCGGTGGGTGTCTTGGCGACGAAAGACATACAACAGTCTATGAGAGCCGGCGGCACATGGGCAGGAGCCACGCCATGGTGAGACGTCGGGACATGAGACAGGACGCCGTCCCCCTCCTGCAAATGGGTCAAAGCAGATGAGCGTGGCTCCAGGGATGCACCAGCAGCCACAATAAATTCCCCGGGAATGGTAAGCGAGCAGCCATAGACCAATTAGCAAAGCCAAATCATCTTTCGGGGTGGTCCGAATGCCCAGCAAGACCCATAGCAACGCATCCATCCATTATGGACCCGTGTGGCGCGCGCTCAGAGTGGCCTTGAGATGGCAATGGAACCGTTCCACTAACCCATTGGACTGGGGATGAAATACCGTTGTATCGTGAAGCTGTGCTTTCCAGGGCGCTGTTGACAGTCAATCGAGCGAACCGCTGCCCTGCTGCTTGGACAGCCACAGCCCGTCGGCGTGTTCTGCTAGCTGCCGGGGGTCGTCGAAGCTCTCACCTGAGAGCAGCAGGCGGATGTCATCCAGCAACTGCTCTAGGAAGGCGTATTCAAAGAGCAGGCAGGGCCGGTGGCCGTCCATCAGCTTGAACATTTCGCTCATGAGGATCGATGGCTTGCGGTTGCCAAGCCCACCCACATTGAGGAACCGCACCGCTCGATCCAGGCGGCTGAGCACGAAGGTGCAGAGAATCAGCGCTTTGAGACCCTCATACTTCTCGGCCTATGGTAGCTCACTGAGGGAAGGAACCAAGCAACCGTCCGTCCCCTAATCGAGCGTGCCGACCATGTAATTGTAGCAGGTGTCGTCAGCTGTGATTCGGTGGATGTGGAACTGGGCCTTGGCCTGCTGAAAACACACCTGGGGCTGCGAGGTCCAGAAACGTGGTAGCCAAAATGCGACAGCGTTTTGTTGGGCCCGATTGGCGGCAACGGCAGGTTGAGCGTTGGCGGCGTCCATTTTTGCAATCGGGGCTGCCGGGGTCACCAATATAGCGAGACACCTGTTGTCAAACAAAGTGCTTTTATTAGGTTCACACAAAACAGCTCTCAGAACCACAACATGGGGCAAGGGCGTTACCATCAGTATTGATACCCCAGCCGGGACC
This sequence comes from Raja brachyura, assembly GCA_963514005.1. The sequence continues at coordinate 16,966,587 of OY740815.1, forward strand.
CGTGACCCGATCTTCCCGCCATAACAAGTCACATTACCCAACCCCCAGAGTCGAAGGTTCGCACCATGAGTGGCTAACCACCAGGGACCGCCACAACACTTTTGTTCCCTGGAGTCAGAACTTTGACATTTAAATTATAAATTTTGTTTATTTCCAAACATAATCTTTATTCAGCATGAAAGATATATAAAACAAAACTGGCAAAGACTCTTCAGACATGCTCAATGTCTTTAAATTTGTGAGTGTTATACCCAGTAATGTTCATATTTATACAACAGTACAGCACAATTCAGGCACGTTGGTCCACAATGTCCACGGCAAAAATCATTCAAGACCATCTCTTATCTCCCTACACATAATCCATATCTCTCCTTTTCCTGCATATCCATACGTCTATCGAAAAGCCACATAAATGCCACCACCATATCTGCCTCAACCACCAACTGTGGCAGCATGTTTCAGGCATTCAACACCTTCTGTGCAAAAACAATATTGTGTACATCTTTAAACTTAGTCCCTCCAACTTTAAAGCTCTGCCCTTTTATAATTAAATGTTCCATCTTAGGCGAAAGGCTCTGACTGTCTACCCTACTTATGCCTTCCATAATTTTACAATCTTCAAGACAGACTTTGAAAGCCTTCCTCACAGTAAAGCCTTCCTCTAGCCTTCTTGGTGTCATCTGAAAATTTACTAACATCCCATCTACATTTACATCAAAGTCATCTACATATATATATATATCACCAAGAGAAGAGGTCCCAGCACAGAACCCTGCAGAACTGCACTGATCACAGACCTCCATTCTGAATATTGTCCTTCCTCCACAATATTCTGTATTCAATCAGTAAGCATCGATACAATCAAGTCACTATTAATCCCATGCATCTTTATCAACCTATCTTGGATCATCAAATGCATTACTAAAATCTACGTAGATAACATCCACTGCCCTGCCCTCAGTGATCATCACCTCCTCACAAACTCAATCAGGTTAGTAAGACAAAACCTGCCATGTACAAAGCCATGTGCTGACTCTCCATGATTAACTAATTCTCCTTCAAATGGCAGCAAATCCTATCCCGTGGCATTCTCTCCAATAGCTTCCATAACACTGATGAGTTTCACCGGCAATATCTTTGTCAAGGCTTTCATGATCTCCTCTCTTGCTTCTCTCAATAAAATGGGATAAATCCCATCAGCTTGAGGAGATTTATCCATCTTAATGCTCTTCAACACCTCCTACCGTAACCATATCGAGAATAGAGTAGATCCAAGCACAGAGACTGCACTGGTTGGTGAAAGTTAAACCTCAGAAGGGATTTACTTGAATCGGGGTCGAGAAAACAGGCCGCAGGGTCCAATCCAAAAGTACACAGGCAGAGGAATTGAGGACCAGTCACTTTGAAGGTTATATTAGATAAGCCTGGGGTAGCCAAGAATGAGGGGAAGTTTAGGAGAATCCATGAGTTGGATCATTTCAAAATGTTTAGCGCTAATTAAGCGCTTCCGTGGAATTGTTTGATTTTCTCTGACCCCAGAGGTCTGCCACTCGTGGTGCAAACCTTCAATTGTGGGGGTTGGGTCAAGTGACTTGTTATGGTAGGAAGATTGGGTCACGGGTCACGGCTGAGGTATAAATACTATTGGTAACGCCCTTGCCCCATGTTGTGGTTCTGAGAGCTGTTTTGTGTGAACTTAATAGCCGTGACTATTATGGGTTTATCAGGAGGAGTTCAAGGAATCCTCAATTTCTTTGCCTGAGAAATGTTGGAAATATTTCCAGCAGACCCAGAATCACTGCAAGTCACTAGAGTATGGCTGAGATGTCCCCCAGGAGATACTTGCCTTCAACAAGGCGCAGTTTGAACTGAGGTTGGGAGAATTAATCATATACATCAGTATTCTAGCTTTTTCCTTTAGCTTTGGGCAAGGTAATTCAAAATGGCCTGAATGCCCACAATAAAGACAGCATTTTTCTTCCAATATATCTGGAAAAGAGACCAGTTTTCCCAAGCTACATGGGTTTCTTAAAGGGGAATACAAATGTATTCAGACAGAAACTAGGTGGAAATTCATAACTTTTTTCTCTCTCTCTCTATAACTCACTCATGCAGACAATTAACTCCACGGATGGCTAGAGAAATGAGAAAATCCAAGCCCTTTGGGAAGTGTCTTCATGAGACTGGAAGTCCACGTTGGAAAGTGGAGAATAACGCATTCCAATCGCTCTCAGCAGCACGTGTGCGGAATTCAATGGAATACTCCACCACACTGTGAGAAACCTGGCGCAGTTGAAGCAATCGGTTAGCTGCCTCTCGACTGCTGACTGGGTGACTGAACACTCGTCTCATCTCATCTCATCTCATCAGTGAACTGTAGAATGTTTGAGCAGTAAGGAAACTGTCTGTTGCTCCCAAACAGCTGTTGCCCAGGCAAGTGAGCAGTGACACAATGAAGGCAACCTTGGAACGATCGGTACTGAACATGGATAGCTGAAGCTCGCAGGCCAGAGAGTACTTGATGAGCAAGGATCAGCATTTATCTGGGTGACTGTCATAACATTAATGGTAGCTGGGGCTCGCTGCTGGGTTGAGAACATAAACAGTAGAATCACGTGTTATTGTGGAAGTCATCAGGTCAGATGTGATACGAGTAGAATTAGGCCATTTGACCCATCAGGTCTACTCCGCCATTCAATCAAGGCTGATCTATCTCTCCCTCCGAACCCCATTCTCCTGCCTTCTCCCCACAACCTCTGACACCTGTACTAATCAAAAATCCATCTATCTCTGCATGAAAAAAATAGCCTTCTGTGGCAAAGAATTCGACAGATTCCGTGCAAGGAGCGTGGCAAGTGGCATTATCCCAATCCCCTCCTTCATAACATTCGTGCCCTCCCCGCAACTTTACCCCGGGCCAGACTCGCCAAATGCTGTGAAAGGAGCTCTAACCCTCACCCGCACACCCCGGGAAATACAGTATTTAAAAACATAAGCACAAAATGTACTTACCACATTATTGGTACACGAGCTCCATTCTTCTCTCTTTGTTACCTAACATACACTTAAAATATTGAGAATACTTAATATTAAAAATACTTAAGAAACGTGGGCTGCACAGACCTTCCCGTGTTACAAGTGCTGCGGATGAAAGGCACGGAGAATTATGCCTACCTAAGAGATCGATCTCTTGCATAGGCATAATTCTCCCATGCCTTTATTATTTATATTTAGTTATTACTATGTTATAATTTTAGTCAGGGTAGGCAGTGCCTACCTTGCCTACCCTGATGGCACGTGCCTGTAGGTCAACCTACTCATTCCTGGGATCATTCTTGTAAACCTTCTCTGGACCCTCTCCACAGCAAGCACATCCATCCTCAGATTTGGTGCCCAAAATTGCTCCAGATATGGTGCCCAAAATGTGGCTTTTCCAGCACCTTATAGAGCATCAGCATTGCATCCCTGTTTTATATACAAGCCCTCTTAAAATAAATGCTAGCATTGAGTTTGCTTTCTTTACTCACGATTCGACTTCCAATTAACATTTTGGGAATCCTACACCAGCTCCCAAGTCCCTTTGCACTTCCGATTTCTGGATTCACTCCGCATTTAGGAAATAGTCCACACCATAATTCCTACTACCAAAATGCATGACTCAACACTTTGCAACACTACATTCCATCTGCCACCTCTGTGCCCATTTTTCCAACCTGTCCAAGTCCTTCTGCAGAGTCCTTGCTTTCTCTACACTACCTGCCCTTCCACCAATTTTCGTATCATCTGCAAACTTGGCCACCAAGCCTTCAATCCCCTCATACAAATCATTAATATACAAAGTGAAGAGAAGCGGCCCCAACACCCACCCCTGCAGAAATCCTTTGCCTGTCCTGCTAGTTACTTCTTCAAATAAGTGGCGGCAATGTACGGCTGAATGACGCGATGCATGCCATCGGTGCCAGGCCCACCCAACACGGGACAAGTAGAGCTTCAACAAGTAATGACCCTAGGGGCTCACATGCTTTGGCTCTATGCACAGCCTGATGCAGCCACACATGAAGGCGAGCACCAGGATGAGGGCGATGTTGAGTACGCTTTTGCCACCTTTGTGGACCTGCACCATGACCCCCATCTGACCCGCTCCATCTTTGATGAACTGACAGACACCCCAGATGGTCTAATATCATCCTCCTCCCTATTCTGCTTGGACATGGGGATGATGATGCCTTTCCTCTACGAGTTTGAGATACTGTTAACGAGAAGCATATCATTGTACACTTCCAGCAGACCTGGCCCACCGAGTCCCACAGAGCCAAGTACAACTCAGACGGCAAACCATCGCTTCCGTTAATTTGATTCAAGTCAAAGTAATGGGTGGCGCCTATCAGTTCCGCCAGGATCATTAGTTGGTCCAGACTCTTCAGCTTACTCTCCTCCAAGATCTCCATATACAGGGCGTTCTGGGAATCTGTGCTATCTATGTCTTTCTGACTTAGACCAGTACAGAAGGATCTGCAGATCCTCAATATGTTTGTGTGTAACAATGTTACCGAGCTGTCACTTTCTTAAGGCTGTGGATCACAGAACTCCTCTTGTGAACCTTTGTCAAGGAGAAGCGTGAGCGCAACTCACCCTGCTCTATGGAGCAGACTCTGGATGAAAACATGATCTTGGAGAAATCTGCTGGCACTTCACCTCTCAAATGCAAACGTATGAGATACTGCAAGTCCGTCAGGAATTGGCACAATTCCCGTTGACCCTCTCTTGCTTTCTGAACATCTTTGAGGATGAAGAACCTCAAATGCTCTCCAAGGTAGCTTCCCACCGGTGTATTGGGGAGTAAAAGAAGGATTTGACTATTCTCCAATCTGCGTCGTCCCTCTTTTGTTCATCAATGTTCTCTGGAGCCAGATATTAAACGTTTATTTTCTAAATACATTATGTTTACCCCTTTCATCTTTGTCCCTCACGGCCAAACATTTCTAATGCTATTTCATTCTACATGAGCCCACTCTTTGGAGATGGTGTAACATTCACTTTATTTGATGATTCTACTGCATCAGACAGCAATTTAATCTCCCCTCATTGGATATGTGTTACCTTTTTGGAAATCCTGATGTTTCAGATATATTGAAGAAGTATACTGAAGATTTCAATATGTTTTCAGGATTATAAGACTTGCATATAAATTAGTTTCCCGTTGGAAGCATGTTGAGTGGCTTTGTGATATCCCACCATTATTCCAGATGGGATGAGTAATGAATGGTCTGGCCATTCCCGAAGGGGTTAATTGACCATTGTGTCAGTTTATTTGTAAAAGCCCGTTGTAGCCGTCGCCTCCATCCGGATCGTCAGCGAACTGTCATTCTCTCCTATTCCGGCATTCAGCCTTCGTGCCTTCATGCCCGGAGGGGGAGGGGGGGTTGGGCGGGGGGGGGGGGGGGGGGGGTTGAGGGGAGTTTGATGGGGCGGGCGTCTCCCACAGTCGGCCTTGAGGGCAGGGAAATAAGACCCCTGGTTCTTTTCCCAGCCCTTTGTTCCAGCGTCCACTGCCATCGCCGGCTCTCTCCACCCTCCAGTTATTGGTCCTCTAGTACAAGAAGGAGACGACGAGCCTGGGACCCACTTCAGGTGGGCTCCCTCGTTTCCACAGAGGGCGTGCCAGGCCTGCTGCCTCGGTATGCCTCCAGGAGCTCGTTATATGGAGTAGTCATAGGATCTTCCAGCGTGGAAACATGCCCTTCAGCCCTGCTTTCCCACACCGGCAAACATGCCCATCTGCACTACTCGTACTTTCTTGCATATGGCCCATATAACCTATCCTATTAATGTACCTGTCTAAATGTTTCTTACACATTGCAATACTACCTTCTCCGGCAGCTTATTCCATACCCCCACCACCCTTAGTGTGAAAAAGTTACCCTTCCTAAATACTTCAGCTCTACAATACTCCCCAGAGCCCTACCGTTCAAAATGTAGGTTTTGCCCATCACTGCTCCCAAAGTGCAGCATCTCACATTTCTCTGCATTCAATTCCATCAACCATTCCTCAGCCCACCTGACCAACCGACCAAGAAGCTGCTGCAATTTTTGACACCAAAAATAAATTATACAAACAGCTGGTTCTAATTATCACGAACATAGGCACAAAAAGCTGGAGTAAATCAGCGTGACAGGCAGCATCTCGAGAGAAGGAATGGGTGACGTTTCGGGTCCAGTTCCAGACTCACTATTTATTACGTGCCAAATTATTGATTTTGTGCTGGATTATCATTTTAATACTTTGAAAACCAGGTCTGTGAAATGTGAAAATGCACAGTAAATATCTGAAGTAGAACTTAAAAATACTTCACTAAGAAACTGAAAGATAGAGAATGCTGTGAGCTGCTGATGTTTGCAGAGCATGACAGTTTACTTAATAGATTTTCATATTCTGTTTTTCTGTCCATGGGAGGGTGTATTCTGTGTGAAGCATTTTATTTATGCAAGGACATCATGAAGTCCCCCAGTCAGCATGGATCCACCTCTGACTCAGTTCACTGATCAGAACAGATACTATAATTGTTCTTTGCTAAAAGGCCGAGAGGATATGTACAATCTGAAGAGTAACCAGCATCCTGCGAGCTTTCGGACATCTTCCTTCAGTACATAGAACATAGAAAAGAACAGTGTAGGAAGAAAAAGCAGATGCTGGTTTAACCTGAAGGTAGACACCAAAAGCTGAATCCATAAAAATACATGGAAAAGAACAGGACTGGGACAGGATGAAGTTCACACTAAAGTATCCAACGATCCTCACCTTACTGCGGAGTGGGACCTCTCCCTCAGCAACGTTGGTGTGGACTTGGTGGGCCGAAGGGCCAGTTATATCTGAAAACTAATCTAAACTAAATGAAACACTGCAGCAAATGGTGCAACACTGCCACCCAAAATACAACGGCTCAAGAGGATGTTTTTACTCCAACTTTTCTCAGATAATTACGGACGGGCAATAAATGCTGCCCTAACCAGTAGCAATCGGATTCCCAATAAAACACATTAAAATGCATCTACTTCTCTCTGAGCTCTCTGTATCTCCAAACCAGAGATGTAACTGTATCTCAAGAAACAGCATGGAAATAGGCCCTTATGTCCAAAGAATCCGTGACGACCAGCTATGACTATCTCTATCCTACATAGTCGGAACAATTTACAGAAGCTGATTAACCGACAAATCTGTACGTGTTTGGAATGTGGGAGAATACTGGAACACCCGGATAAAAAACATGTGGTCACAGGAAGAACGTGCAAACTCCGTACGAACAACACTAGTAGTCAGAATAAAATGTTACAGTATTTCGTGAAAATAGTACAATCAGCATTTTATAGTGGACTGTTAGGAATTACTATTTTGTAAATTTTCGTCATTGTATGTTTTTTTAACACTACATTGGGACTTGGATATTCAACCACTGAAACCCAACAAATGGCAACATGGCACATGCACAGTTTGAGCTACGTAAAACATCATGGATTGCAATCACAGTACTGATTCTGAATAGAATTTCTAACAACCCACTACTGGAAATATCGGACCAGACTTTTCCTGTGCACTGGACCATACCTTTACTTCTAGAAAACACCCTCAAAGACCGGGTGAGTTTGTTCCAATTTCTTATTCAGTCATCTTGTAGATCTACAGCAATGGAAGGGAGGATCCTGACTAAAATTAATTTAAGACCAATGACTTATACTTTCTTAATTATCATGCTTGCTGGAGACGTAGCATTAAATCCCAGCCCTTACCAACACAAATACCCGTGCATGGTCTGCAACAAGGCAGCAAAGTATGGCCAACAGGAAATAGAATGTGAGGGACTCGTGGTTTCACAGAAACTGTATTGGCATGAATGAACACATTTATAACGTGCTTGTCGAGCATCCATCATACTCATGGGTGTGCTGCAACTGTGGACTCCTCAATTTTGATTCTTCATTTTTTAGGCAGGCAAGCATTAATTTGGCAAACAGCTTAGGATATCTGAACATATCTGCATACTCTGACGTCGTACCTAGTCTTGACTCAGCTTTGCCTATCCCCAGGACATCTGGTGCGATAGTAGACCGTGATAAGCACAAGTCTGAAAAAAGCAAAAATGGTGGTAATAAAAACTCCAGGGCCAAGTCAAAGCCTGAGAGGATGAAGTTTGGTCATAGTAAACAAGAAACTTAAAACATTCTTAATCTCAATTGCCAGAGCATTAGAGCAAAGAAAGCAGAATTCCAGGCTCTTATAGACCAGGAAAACCCAGACATAATAATTGGTACAGAATCTTGGTAGAACAAAGACATTGCCGCAGGTGAAATTCTTCCAACATTCTGCCAGGTGTTTAGAAAAGACAGGGAAAGGGACTCTCATGGGGGTGTATTCATCGATATTAGCAACTTGGATATTGCTACTGAAGAAAAAGATCTTGATGCAAACTGTGGTGTGCTGTGGGTTAGCATTCACATAAAGGGGCTAAAGCCTACATACATCGGGGCATTTTACCGCCCTCCATCGTCAAGACTAGGAACATTTAAGAGAACTTGAAGCTTCTTCATCCAAGCTTCTGTATGGCTACTGAGTGATTTTAATCTCCCTGATATCGACTGGTCCAGCAATTCTCTTCGTACTGGGGAAAGAAATACCGCATGTAGCAAGATTATGGTGGATTTGGCCAATGACTTTAACCTCACTCAAATGGTTGATAAGCCCATTAGAGACAGAAATATACTTGACGTGTTTTGTCAGCTATCCCTCCTTTGGAAAAAGTTGTGATGTGACATCAGGCTTAAGCGACCATGATGCTGTTATTGTCCAAGCCAAGATGGCAGCCAAAGCAGTTAGACCCGAGAAGGAAGATATTCCTCTTCAAAAAGGCAGATTTCTCTTCCATAGATGAACTCATATCAGAATTTAATGAGAAATGAACAGGAGATTATGTGGCAGCAACAGATGTAAACACGTTGTGGTCAGATTTTAAACAAGTTCTTGCCGGGGCCATGGACCGTTTTAATCCGACATAAATGTGTTCCACCAGATATAATTTACCAGGGGTAAATTCACAATTAGGCGTGCAGTTAGGGAAAAAAAACTGTTTTTATAACAGAGCAAGAAAATCTGGGTCTACTTCCGCATGGACAGATTTTAAGAAGTTTTGTCGTTCAATTGACAGACAAATCAGGAAAGCACACCAAGAATACATCCATGATGTGATAGGGGCAAGTTTGAAATCAGAAGACACAAAGCCTTTCTGGAATTACATCAAGAAAATGAGCCTGGAAGTATTTGGAATCTCAAGCCTTACATCAATGGGGCGGACAGTATCTTTGGCAGCAGACAAGGCCGAAGTGTTAAACCAACAGTTTTGTTTGTTTTTTACTGAAGAAAACCTAGATGAATTCCCGTCATTGAACTCACAACAAAGTCCAAAAATTGCAGATCTTAAGGTAACAATGAACAGTGTGCAGAAATTATTGGAAGAAATAAAACCAAAGAAGGCATCAGGGCCAGACCAGATACCAGCCAAAGTTTTAAAGAATTGTTCAGCAAACTTCGCTCCAATATTCCAAAAGATCTTTCATAACTCTGTGGTTTATGGAGAACTCCCAGAAGATTGGCTGAATGCTAACATTGTCCCAATCTATAAAAAAGGAGATCAGATAAATCCTGCAAATTATCGCCCAGTTTCACTGACCTCCATACCATGCAAGATTCTCGAACATATAATCCACCGACATATTATGGACCATATTGACTTCCACAAGGCACTAACAAACCACCAACATGGCTTTAGACAGGGTCGACATGTGAAACCCAATTGGCTGGGACTCATCGATGATCTAGCCAGGTCACTCAATAACAAGGGTAAGACTGACCTGATTATATCAGACTTCAGTAAGCTTTTGATAAGGTTCCCCATAATCGGCTCCTGTACAAGCTCAACCATGTAGGAATAGACGGCAATCTCTTAAAATGGATTGAGTTATTTTTGACAAGGAGACACCAGCGAGTTCTCTTGGAGGGAGAGACATCTATTGAAACTTCTGTGACATCAGGTGGACCACAGGAAACTGTCATAGGTCCATTGCTCTTCCTACTGTATATCTATGACATTCCAAATGCAGTTTCGTCCCGATTTTGACTCTTCTCAGATGATGCCATAATTTATAGAGAGATTAAAAAACCAGAAGACAGCTTGTCCTCACAGAAGGATCTGCATGCACACTGTGAGGGGGGAAAAACCTGGCAAATGTCGTTCAATACAACCAAATGTCATACCATGCATGTCTCATACATGATTAAACCATTTTTATCTGAATATAACACGGGTAGCCATACATTACTTGCTGTCGACCATCACCCATATCTAGGAGTTGAATTAAGCAAAGATTTAAGTTGGGCGACGCATATTTGTCAAGTGTCCAACAAACCAAATGGAACTCTCGGGCTACTCAAAAGAAATGTTTACGCATGTAGTACATCCATCAAAGAGAATCCCTACAAGTAACATCTTTACAGGAATGGGAAATTTCTCTCATTTCAGGAGTTGAAAGAGATTTATGGATTGCAAGCAAATAATTTATTTAGATATTTACAAATTAGAGATTATGTCAAATTAAATACGCAAGATTACAGAAATAGAGATCCAGGTTTACTGGATGAAGTACTTAATAAGCATCCAACAACAGAAACATTAATAGCATATATATATATATATATATAATATTCTTTTGGACAGGGAAATGCCAAAAACGGAATTATTTCGACAAACATGGGAAAATGAAACTGGTTTACCGATATCAGAAGATTTTTGGGAAGAAAGCTTACAACGAATTCATCGTTGTTCGTTAAATGCCAGACATACTTTGATACAATTCAAAGTATTACATAGATTACACTACTCAAAAAAGAAATTAAATAGAATTTTTCCTAATATATCACCACTGTGTGATAAATGTCAGCACATAGAAGCTGATTTAACTCATGGTTTTGTCATATGTACAAAACTTAATAGTTATTGGACTGAGATTTTCAAAATTATTTCCATAGTTTTAAAGATTACATTAATTCCTGACCCAAAACTAATTATATTTGGTGTTTCAGATTCAAATCAAACTTTAACAGCTAATCAAAGAAATTTTCTGGATTATTGTTTAATAATTGGAAAAAAATTAATATTAAAATTTTGGAAGGGACCATTATCCCCGACAATTAAAATGTGGACAGTGGAAATGTTGGCGACGTTGCAATTGGAGAGAATTAGGTTTATCCTAATGGATAAACTTGAGCTTTTTGAACAAACATGGCCTCCATTCACTGATTATATGAAGGGGTATCTGGGCTCGGCATTGAAACTCAATAAGTACCCGGTGGTAAAATCAAACAAAAATGTTTAATCTGAGATTTATATACTTGTCTCTATATATTATAATTAGAAATTGTTCCATTCATTGATAAGATGCATACTGTTTTCTTTTCCTCAAGTATAATAATTGTTTACTAGTTACAAGTTTTTTTGGGGTTTTTTTTGTTTTTTTTCCCCCTTTTAATCAAGTATAATCATATTCTTTAAATTACTCACTATTCTTCCTTTATACTTTTTTCTTTTTCTCTTTTTCATACTATTAAAAAAATGGAGGCCTATATACATGGCTTGGTAATATTTTTATAATTTTGGAAAGATGTAATAAGTATATCTGAAAAAAAATATTATATTATTTGTAATATGTATCGCCTCAAATAAAAATATATTAAAAAAAAAAATGCCTACAAGTCCTTGGTCAGGCCCAAATTGAAGCATTGTGGAGCCGTATGGGATCCTTTCAACAACAACAACAACAAGATCACCCTGGAGAAAGTACAACGCCGAGCAGCCCGCTTTGTATGTAATGACTACAAGCGCAAATCAAGCGTGAATAATATTCTGACTTCCATCGGATGGATACTGTAGAGCTCCGCAGAATCAGGCTAAGGCTTATTGCAATTTACAAATCTCCCGTCACCACAGAGCACCAAATGCCATGAAACAAGACAAAATAATGGTCCCCACATCATCAGCTCGCTAAAAGTCAATAAACTTTGCTACCAATATTCCCTTTACCCAAGGACGATAATGGAATGGAATAGGTTACCACCCAACACACGTGCTGCTCCCGATGTTAAGTCATTTAAAAAGGGGATTGAGCAAAGATATCTCCTCAACATGGTCAAAAAGGCCCACTTCAAAATGTAATCACTACTCTCCTCACTCCGACCTGTGCGAGATAACCACTGATGAGGTGTTTGCGCAGTAATTAACCAGAATCAGAACCAGAATCCGTGTCTCTGGTGCAAGATGAAAGCAACTCTACCACAGCGCCACTATGTCGTCTCACTTCACCTCAATATAGATGGTATCTCTACCCTTTATCCGATTGTGGCTATACTTTAATCTTCTTATTCACGTTCGGTATTCAGCTGTGGATCAGCTCTTGCTACTCAATCAGAGGGTTCAAGTCTCATTCTCGGCACCTGCGAGACTGGGATTCTAGTCACAGAGCAGGCTGATTCTGCTACTCAGTACTCAGGGAGTGTCACAATACTCAGTACTCAGGGAGTGTCACATTGTCGGGGTTGCCGTATGACAATCAATGTTTGCGTGTTGCTTTTCCCATTCAACGTCCATGGCTATACCACCCCCTCCCCTGGGGTATTTGCCCCTGCAACTGCAGGAGATGCAACACCTACCTTTATACCACCTTCAATTCAGGGACCCCTACAGTCCTTTCAAGTGAAACAGAGGTTCACGTCTACCTCCTCTAACCACAACTAGTGCATCCAGTGTTCCCGATGAGGGATGACCATATAACAATTACAGCACGGAAACAGGCCCTCTCGGCCCTTCCAGTCCGTGCCAAAGATTTATTTTCCCCTAGTCCCATCTACCTGCACTCAGACCATACCCCTCCATTCCCTTCTCGCCCATATACCTATCCACTTTACTTTTAAATGTTAAAATCGATCCTGCCTCCACCACTACTCTCTGAGTAAAGAAGTTCCCCCTCATGTTACCCCTAAACATCTGTCCCTTAATTCTCACGTCATGCCCTCTTGTTTGAATCTTCCCAACCCTCAATGGGAAAAGCTTATTCACGTCAACTCTCTCTATCCCTTTCATCATTTTAAAGACCTCAATCAAGTCCCCCCTTAACCTTCTGCACTCCAAAGAATAAAGACCTAACTTGTTCAACCTTTCTCTGTAACTTAGTTGCTGGAACCCAGGCAACATTCTAGTAAATCTCCTCTGTACTCTCTCTATTTTGTTGACATTCTTCCTATAATTAGGCAACCAAAATTGTACACCATACTCCAGAATTGGTCTCACCAATGCCTTGTACAATTTTAACATTACTTCCCTACTCCTATATTCAATGCTCTGATTTATAAAGGCCAGCACACCAAAGGCTTTCTTTACTACCCTATCTACAGGTGATTCCACCTTCAGCGAACTATGCACTGTTATTCCTCGATCCCTCTGTTCCACAGCATTCCTCAATTCCCTACCATTTACCATGTACGTCATATTTTGATTTGTCCTGCCAAGATGTAGCAACTCACACTTATCAGCATTAAACTCCATCTGCCATCTTTCAGCCCACTCTTCCAAATGGCCCAAATCTCTCTGTAGACTTTGAAAATCTACTTCATTATCCACAACACCACCTATCTGAGTGCCATCTGCATAATAACTTTTCCAATCTTCCAACCCATCATCTAGAAACATGAACATGACATGACATGTCCATGTACATGAAAAACAACAATGGACCCAACACAGATCTCCGAGGCACCCCACTGGTCACCGGCTTCCAACCATGACAAACAGCCACCCACCATTACTCTCTGGCATCTCCCATTCAGCCACTGTTGAATCCATCTTGCTTCTACGCCATTAACACCCAAAGATTGAACCTTCTTAACCAACCTTCCATGGGGAGCCTTGTCAAAGGCCTTACTGAAATCCATATAGACAACATCCACTGCTTTACCCTCATCAATTTCCCTAGAAACCTCTTCAAAAAATTCACGAATGGTTGTCAAACATGACCTTCCAGGCACAAATCATGTTGACTGTTCCTGATCAGACCCTGTTTATCCAAATGCTTATATATATTATCTCTAAGTATCCTTTCCATTAATTTGTCCACCGCTGACGTCAAACTAACAGGTCTATAATAGCTAGGTTTATTCTTTGAACCCTTTTTAAACAATGGAACAACATGCGCAGTACGCCAATCCTCCAGTACTATTCCCGTTTCTAATGACATTTGAAATATTTCTGTCATAGCCCTGCCATTTCTACACTAACTTCCCTCAATGTCTTAGGGAATATCCTGTCAGGACCTGGACACTTATCCACTTTTATCTTTTTCAAAAGTGTCAGTACTTCCTCCTCCTTGAATCTCATAGTTTCCATAGCTACTCTACTTTTTTCCCTTACCTCACGGAGTTCAATATCCTTCTCCTTGGTGAATACCGAAGAAAATAAATTGTTCAATATCTCCCCCATCTCTTTTGGCTCAGCAGATAGCTGTCCATTCTGGCACTCTAATGGTCCAATTTTATCCCTTGTTGTCCTTTTGCTATTAATATTGCTGTAGAAACCCTTTGGATTTACTTTCACCTTTCTTGCCAAAGCAACCTCATATCTTCTTTTAGCTTTTCAAATTTCTTTCTTAACATTCTTTTTGCACTCTTTATACTCCTCTAGCACCGCATTTACTCCATGCCTTCTATAAATATTGTAGATATCTCTCTTTTTTCGAACCAAGTGTCCAATATCCCTTGAAAAACATGGCTCTTTCCAATTTTTACTATTTCCTTTCAACCGAACATGGACATAAAGATTCCGTACTCTTACAATTTCCCCTTTAAATGTCCTCCATTTCTCTTCAACATCCTTCCCATCAAACAAAATGCCCCAATTCACTCCTTTTAAATCCTTACGCATTCCCTCAAAGTTAGCCTTTCTACAAGCAAAAATCTCAACCCTAGGTCCAGTTCTGACTCTCTCCATAATTATATTGAAACTAATGGCATTGTGATCACTGGTCTCGAAGTGCTCACCAACGCATACCTCCATCACCCGACCTGCCTCATTTCCTAACAGGAGGTCCAGCACTGCCCCTTCTCTGGTCGATACCTCTATGTATTGCTGCAAAAAACTATCCTGCACACATTTTACAAACTCCAAACCATCCAGCCCATTTACAGAATGCGTTTTCCAGCCCATTTACAGAATGCGTTTTCCAGTCTATTTTTGGAAAATTGAAATCTCCCACAATCACTACCTTGTGCTTACTACTAATATCTGCTCTCTCCTTACATATTTGCTCTTCCAATTCTCGCTCCCCATTTGGCGGTCTATAATACACCCCTAAAAATGTTGCTACACCGTTCCCACTTCTCAGTTCCACCCAAATAGCCTCCCTAGACGAGCCCTCTAATCTATCCTGCCAAAGCACTGCTGTAATATCTTCTCTGACAAGCAATGCAACACCTCCACCTCTGGTCCCTCCAATTCTAATCACACCTGAAACAACAAAATCCTGGAATAGTTAGTTTCCAATCACAGCCCTCCTGCAACCATGTTTCACTGATTGCCACAACATCATATTTCCAGGTGTCAATCCAGGCTATAAGTTCATCCACCTTTCTTACAATGCTCCTAGCATTAAAATATACACATTTTAGAAACCCACCATCCCTTATTCTCTGTTTATTATCTTTTTCCTCTTTCTCGCCTACATTTTGGGTCTGAGTGCCTCCCTTCTTTGCCTCTTGCCCCACACCCTGTCCCCTAGCCCCCTCTACCCGAGCCTCCCCCCAGCCTTTCTCGTTTAAAGTCTCCTTTGCAAATCTCCCCGCCAGGATATTGATCCCCCTTGGGTTCAAATGCAACCCGTCCTTTTTATACAGATCATTCCCCAAAAGAGGTCTCACTGATCAAGAAACTTGAATCCCTGCCCACTGCACCAGTCCCTCAGCCACGCATTTATCCTCCACCTCATTCCATTCCTACTCTCACTGTCACGTGGCACAGGCAGTAATCCTGAAATTGTTACTCTTTTGGTCCTTCTCCTTAACTTTCCCCCCAACTCCCTAAATTCTCCTTTCAGGACCTCTTCCCTTTTTCGGCCTATGTCATAGCGAAAGGATTTGAGTATAGGAGCAGGGAGGTTCTACTGCAGTTGTACAGGGTTTTGGTGAGGCCACACCTGGAGTATTGCGTACAGTTTTGGTCTCCAAATCTGAGGAAAGACATCCTTGCCATAGAGGGGGTACAGAGAAGATTCACCAGACTGATTCCTGGGATGTCAGGACTTTCATATGAGGAAAGATTGGATAGACTCGGCTTGTACTCGCTGGAATTTAGAAGATTGAGGGGGGATCTTATAGAAACTTACAAAATTCTTAAGGGGTTGGACAAGCTAGATGCAGGAAGATTGTTCCCGATGTTGGGAGAGTCCAGAACAAGGGGTCACAGTCTAAGGATAAGGGGGAATTCCTTTAGGACCGAAATGAGGAAAACATTCTTTACACAGAGAGTGGTGAGTCTCTGGAATTCTCTGCCACAGAAGGTAGTTGAGGCCAGTTCATTGGCTATATTTAAGAGGGCGTTAGATGTGGCACTTGTGGCTAAAGGGATCAGGGGGTATGGAGAGAAGGCAAGTACGGGATACTGAGTTGGATGATCAGCCATGAACACATTGAATGGCGGTGCAGGTTCGAAGAGCCGAATGGCCTACTGCTGCACCTCTTTTCTATGTTTCTATGTCATTGGTACCTATGTGTATCACAACATCAGGCTCCTCTCCCTCCCTTTTCAAAATCTTTTGAACACGTTCTGATACATCCGAGACCCTGGCACCAGAGAGGCAAACTACCATCCGTGTCTCCCGACTGCGTCCACAGAACCGCCCATCTGACCCCCTAACTATGGAGTCTCCTAATACAATTGCCCTCCTCTTTTTGCTACCCTTCTGAGCATCAGGGCCGGTCTCTGTGCCGTAGGCCCAGCCGCTGTTGCTGCCCCCAGGTAGGCTGTCCCCTCCAATCATACTCAAACATGAATTATCTACCGCTCGCGTTTCTTCCCCTGACGTAGATTTCACTGGTTCCCACTGAACTATTGTATTTATCTGTCCAGGTGGCTATTGTTGGAAAATAGAACGTGTGTTTTAAATGGTTCAGTATTCTGCTGTCCGTGAAACAAACTGCTATACTGCACTTGACCAGGGGAGGGCAACAGCAACCCGTCAGGACGGAGCGCAGAAGGCAGCTGATATTAACGTCCCATAAATGATGGATGGACACAAAAAGATGGAGTAACTCAGCGGGTCAGGCAGCATCTCTGGAGAAAAGGAATACATGACGTTTGGAGTTGAGACTGAGTCGAGTTCTGACTGAGAGTCAGGGGAAAGGGTAAACACGAGATATAGATGATGATATAGATAGATATGGGACAAATGCATGAAAGACGTGCAAAAAAGTAATGAAGATCAAGGAAATGGTCATTTGTTGGCTGTGGGTTAGGGGTTTATGCTCAGTGATCGGGGGGGTTGGGGGGTGGTGGAGGGTGGTCGGGGAGGGCGTGGTGGTGGGGGGGGATGGTGGTTTGGGGGGGTAGTGGTGGTCGGGGGTGCTGGTGCAGCGCGGTCAGTGACTCTGGGTGGGTGGAGGGACCAGACTGTCCCCAACCCTGCTCGGATTCAGAGCAAAGATACAAAAGCATTTGGTTCAGAGAACTCAGTCACCCTCCACAATTATTTACAGCGCAAAAATTGACCATTTTGGCAGTTTTTAACAGGTAAGAAAGTACACGTTTCGTGTGTTAACAGTGTATGCCGGAGGCTGCCGTGTCCTCCCGAAGGATTGAGCTGCTCCGTGCGTCACGCCCTTTGACCCGATGACCTTACGTGCAATCCCCCCTGTAGGCGAGTTTGGTATTCCGAAACATGCAAGGAATCATGGGATTTGTCAAAGGTCAAACACTATAAATAAAAATCGAACGAAGCGCTGTAGATTCAGTGAGTATAGATTTTTCAATTTTGTATTTCTTCATTAGGATGGAGAGTGACAAAATTAAGTCAGAAACAAGGGTTCTGAACTTGAACAAAGGTAACTTTGAAGGTATGAGATGTGAATTGGCCAAGATAGACTGGCAGGTGATTCTTAAAGGGTTGACAGTGGATGTGCAATGGAAGGTATTTAAAGACTGCATGGATGAAGTACAAAAGTTGTTCATACCAGTTTGGCAAAAGAATAAATCGGGGAAGGTGGTGCATCCATGGATACAAGGGAAATCAGGGATAGTATAAAAACAAAAGATGAGGCATACAAATTTGCCAGAAAAAGCAGCCTACCGGAGGACTGGGAGAAATTCAGAATCCAGCAGAGGAGGACAAAGGGCTTAATTAGGAAAGGGAAAATAGATTATGAAAGGAAACTGGCAGGGAACATAAAAACTGACTGCAAAAGTTTTTATAGATATGTGAAGAGAAAGAGACTAGTTAAAACAAATGTTGGTCCCTTGCAGTCAGAAACAGGAGAATTGATCATGGGGAACAAGGACATGGCAGACCAATTGAATAACTACTTTGGTTCTGTCTTCACTAAGGAAGACATAAATAATCTGTCGGAAATAGCAGTGGAACGGGGGTCAAATAAGATGGAGGAACTGAGTGAAATCCAGGTTAGCCGGGAGGTGGTGTTGGGTAAATTGAACGGATTGAAGGCCGATAAATCCCCAGGGCCAGATAGTCTGCATCCCAGAGTACTCAAGGAGGTAGCCACAGAAATAGTGGATGCATTAGTGATAATTTTTCAAAATTCCTTAGATTCTGGAGTAGTTCCTGAGGATTGGAGGGTAGCTAATGTAACCCCACTTTTTAAAAAAGGAGGGAGAGAGAAAGCGGGGAATTACAGACCAGTTAGTCTAACATCGGTAGTGGGGAAACTGCTAGAGTCAGTTATTAAAGATGGGATAGCAGCGCATTTGGAAAGTGGTGAAATCATTGGACAAAGTCAGCATGGATTTACGAAAGGTAAATCATGTCTGACAAATCTGATAGAATTTTTCGAGGATGTAACTAGTAGAGTGGATAAGGGAGAACCAGTGGATGTGTTATATCTAGACTTTCAGAAGGCTTTCGACAAGGTCCCGCATAAGAGAATAGCATACAAACTTAAAGCACACGGTATTGGGGGTTCAGTATTGATGTGGATAGAGAACTGGCTAGCAGACAGGAGGCAAAGGGTAGGAGTAAACGGGTCCTTTTCAGAATGGCAGGCAGTGACTAGTGGGGTGCCGCAAGGCTCAGTGCTGGGACCCCAGCTATTTACAATATCTATTAATGATTTGGACGAGGGAATTCAATGCAACATCTCCAAATTTGCAGATGATACCAAGCTGGGGGGTATAGTTAGGTGTGAGGAGGATGCTTGGAGGCTGCAGGGTGATTTGGATAGGCTGAGTGAATGGGCAGATGCATGGCAGATGCAGTATAATGTGGATAAATGTGAGGTTATCCACTTTGGTGGCAAAAACATGAGGGTAGACTATTATCTGAATGGTGGCAGATTAGGAAAGGGGGAGATGCAACGAGACCTGGGTGTCATGGTACACCAGTCATTGAAAGTAGGCATGCAGGTGCAGCAGGCAGTGAAGAAAGCAAATGGTATGTTAGCATTCATAGCGAAAGGATTTGAGTATAGGAGCAGGGAGGTTCTACTGCAGTTGTACAGGGTTTTGGTGAGGCCACACCTGGAGTATTGCGTACAGTTTTGATCTCCAAGCCTGAGGAAAGACATCCTTGCCATAGAGGGGGTACAGAGAAGATTCACCAGACTGATTCCTGGGATGTCAGGACTTTCATATGAGGAAAGATTGGATAGACTCGGCTTGTACTCGCTGGAATTTAGAAGATTGAGGGGGGATCTTATAGAAACTTACAAAATTCTTAACGGGTTGGACAAGCTAGATGCAGGAAGATTGTTCCCGATGTTGGGGGAGTCCAGAACAAGGGGTCACAGTCTAAGGATAAGGGGGAATTCCTTTAGGACCGAAATGAGGAAAACATTCTTTACACAGAGAGTGGTGAGTCTCTGGAATTCTCTGCCACAGAAGGTAGTTGAGGCCAGTTCTTTGGCTATATTTAAGAGGGCGTTAGATGTGGCACTTGTGGCTATAGGGATCAGGGGGTATGGAGAGAAGGCAGGTACGGGATACTGAGTTGGATGATCAGCCATGATCACATTGAATGGCGGTGCAGGCTCGAAGGGCCGAATGGCCTACTCCTGCACCTATTTTCTATGTTTCTATGTATTTGTTAGGTGGCAGATATAGGGGGCAGATACGAGTGGGAGACGGGGGGGGGGGGGGGGGGGGATCAATCTCGTGAACTGATGCTGCACTGCCTCAATCACAAGGATGTCCTCAAATTTGGAGACCAACACTACACAATACTCCAGATGTGGTCTCACCAGAGCCGTATACAACTGCAGAAGAACCTCTTTACTCCTATACTGAAATCTTCTTGTTATGAAGGCCAACAGTTGTATTATCAATGAAGATAAGTGATCCAGTACCTTCAGCAGCCATACATGCCCAGGCCATAACACCCCCACCAGCGTGTTTCGCAGATGCGGTGCTATGCTTTGGATCTTGGGCAGCTCCTTCTCTCCTCCATACTTTGCTCGTGCCATCACTCTGATATAAGTTAATCGTCATCTCATCTGTCCACAAGAGCTTTTTTACAGAACTGTGGTTGATCTTTTAAGTACTTCTTGGCAAACTGCATTTGGGCCATCCTATTGTTGCCACTAACCAGTGGTTTGCATCTTGCAGTGTAGCCTCTGTATTTCTGTTCATGAAGTCTTCTGTGGACAGTGGTCATTGACAAATCCACACCTCACTCCTGAAAAGTGTTTCTGATCTGTCGGACAAGTGTTTGGGGATTTCTCTTTATTATAGAGAGAATTCTTCTGTCATATAACAATTACAGCACGGAAACAGGCCCTCTCGGCCCTTCCTGTCCATGCCGACCATTTATTTTCCCCTAGTCCCATCTACCTGCACTCAGACCATGCCCCTCCATTCCCTTCCCGTCCATATACCCATCCACTTTACTTTTAAATGTTAAAATCAATCCTGCCTCCACCACTTCTGCTGGAAGCTCATTCCACACAGCCACCACTCTCTGAGTAAAGAAGTTCCCCCTCATGTTACCCCTAAACTTCTGTCCCTTAATAGTAAGATTAAACGAGAACTTACCAGTTTGAAGTTTGATCTTTATTTTATGAGGAGTTGCGATGAGGGATTTCGTGAAGACCCCACCAGCACGCATGCGTGACATTCTTCAAAGCAGCGGTGTGGAATCACAGAACCAACAAAAGTAAATGACTTGTTATAGTAAGATTGAAGAGACACTATATACCAGTTGACCTTATAGTAGAGGGTTGGGAGCAGAGGGCACGAAATCCCTCATCGCAACTGCTCATTAAAATAAAGATCAAACTTCAAACTGGTAAGTTCTCGTTTAATCTTACTATTTAATTTCAGTCACGCGAGTGACTTCATGAAGATTTCAAAGCTCTGTGATTACATGCCCTGGATCACGTCCATGCTCTCACATGGCCACAATATTGATGGAAGGAGTATATAAAACGTATTTCAGACTGGATGTACTGAAAAAATAATAATGTTTATTAATCACAAAGAAAAAACCCCTTACTCGGGGATAAATGTATGTTGCTGACCGGCAATCAGCACAGCCTCTGCGAACATAACAGGAGCAGTAACAGGTTTATTGTAAAACCTCTGGAAAGTAGCTTCGCTAGCCCAGCCTGCTGCAGCGAGGATATGGTCCATGGGCACCTCCATGACCGTCGCCGCCGATGTGGATGCAGCCCTGGTAGAATGGGATTTAAAGATATTAATATCAATACCTGCTGCATCCAATACCACCCTGAGCCACCTGGAGATCGTCTGCACTGTCACCCTGTGATGGGGTTTCTTATGGCTTATCAGCAGGTTCCCCTCCATTCCCCTTAGGGTAAGCGTCACTTTTATGTAGTGACGGACATGGGTGGCTAGGCAGAGCCTTACATCAGTGGGGTATGCTGGAAAAAACAGCTGTAGCCCTGTAAATCCAGGTTGCTGTAAATCCTATGCTGCTTCAGTAACTCATCAATGTAAAAAGTTACTCTCTCCGGGGTAGAGACCATTTTGTCCATATTGATTTTATGTAAGGTCTGTACCCGTTGAGCTGATGTTAGCGCCATCAACATCACCAATTTCAAGGTGAGTTTGTCCAGTGGAAGTCCAATCATAGGTGACCAAGTCCTGAGTAGGGTCAGCACTACCCCAATGTCCCATGTAACGTTGTAACGTGATCGGGGGGGGTTTGAGTTGAAGATACCCCTCATCAATTTGGACACAAGCTGGTGTGATCCTACTTCAATGGAGAGGTAGGAAGACAGTGCGCTTCTGGCACTGTTGATGGCGCTGTAGCTGAGGTGTTTGTCATGGTGCAACCCCGCAAGAAATTCCACAACATGTGGTATCGTGACAGAGTCATACGAGATGTTCATCCGTGTGCAGTAGGCCTCACATTTTCTTATTTGAGTTAAGTAGTGCCGTCTGGTAGACTCTCTGCACGATGCTCCGATGGTATCCATGGTCCTTGGTGTGAGACCATATTGTAGCAGGGGTCTCTTCAAAACCTGCAGGCCAATAGGTTCAAATGACCGTGGCACGGATGGTATTCCCCTGCAGTGGGGTTAGTCACCAATTCAGGGCTCTTTTTCAAAAGTGCCATGGTTCTCTAATCATCCCAAGGACCACCGGATACCATGGTTGTGTAGGCCAGTCGGGTATGATTAAAATACCTGTTGCAGAATCTAATTTAATTTTCCGCAATGCCCGACTGATGAGGCAAAATGGAGGAAATGCATAGAAAAACCATTTCCCCCAGTGCAGCGAGAAAGCGTCCATCGCTATTGTCCCAGGATCTGGTTCCCAAGATACATATGTTGGTACCTGATGGTTTAACCTCGACGCAAAAAGGTCGATATCCGGTTTACCAAATTTGGCTGTAATTTTTGTAAATATTTGGGGATTTAACATCCATTCGATGTTATCATTGAATACTCGTGACCTGGTGTCCGCCACTATATTGAGCTTACTAGGAAGATTGTTAGCTGATATCCAAATATTTTGTTCTATGCACCAGAGCCAAATTGAATTAGCCAATTCAGCACAAGAAATTGACCTGATGTCACCCATATGATTTAAATATGCCACCACAGTGGTATTGTCTATTTGGAGACGGACATGAGTGCCAGTAAGGTTTGAACAATAAGCTCGTAGTCCGTGAAATGCACCTAGCATCTCCAAATAATTTATCCCTTGTCATAACAAAAGGGTAGATTCCTGTGAGTCCCATCTGCCACCACAACTAGAATTAATGTTGGTAGCTCCCCAGCCATGGGAGCTTACATCAGTTTGTAAATACACTGACGGGTGAGGCACAATGATGGGCTTGAATGAGTTACGAATGTTGTCAATCCACCATTGTAACTCAAATTTTGCCTTGATAGGCAGATAGGTCTATCAAAATGTCCAGCATTCATTTTTAATGCTGAAATCTTGGATCTTTGTAAATTTTGATAATGTAAAGGTCCAAATTGGGCTGCTGGAAATGTGGCTACCAATTTCCTTAGCAGCATGTCTAATTATTGGTGTACTGGTGCAGACAAGTTTATTGCATGCTTCAATGATGTCCATAGCTTTGTTAGTTGGTATGGAAGTAATCATTTGATTGGTATCAATTGTGAATCCCAAATAGTTCATAACCTGTGATGGGTAGAACTTAGATTTGTCTGGATGGATTATAAACCCCATTTTTTTGGAATAATGATGCAGTAGCTGTGCTGCCAACTTTGTTGATTCCATGGTATCTCCTACTATTAGGATATCATCCAAGTAGGCCATGACTATATGGTTTTGTCTCCTCAGTGTTGCTAACACTGGTTTCAATAATTTGGTAAATAATCTAGGGGCTGTAGTAAGCCCATTAGGCAGAGCTCTATATTGCCAAAGTTGATCCACCCAAACAAACTTCAAGAACTTCCTGTGATGTTTCCGTATGGATACTGAATAGTATGCATCTTTTAAATCGATGCATGCCATGAAGCAGCCTTTAGAAACCAATGACTTGGCTGTTTCAAACATGTCCATTTTAAAATGGGCGTATTTCACAAAGGTATTCAACTGGGTTAGATCAATAAGGACGCGACATCCACCACTTTTTTGATTTTAGTAAAGGTGTTGGATACGAACTCAACCGGTTCGTGAATCGTTCTTTCTATCACCCCTTTATCTTGTAGCCTCAAAATTTCAGCATGTCCTTCCGCTATTTCCTTATTGGAAAGTGCAAACTTACGGTCTGGTACATGTTGAGGCGGGGGAAGTTGTTCATTTATGAACTCAATTAAGTACCCCTGAATACTTTGTAATATAAACACATCTGAGGTGATAGAATTCCATGCATCCTCAAAGAATCGCAATCTCCCACCAATATGTGAGGTTATGCATGCAACTTGTGCATGAAAACCAGACCGCCTTACCTCCATGGTTAGCGGCGGCCTTTGACATTTTTGGTGCATCGTGGAGTTGCTGGATTTTGGGTTTGCCGCATCTTCCACACCGGCCGTTACCATATAGCCATATAACAATTACAGCACGGAAACAGGCCACCTCGGCCCTTCAAGTCCATGCCGAACAACTTTTTTCCCTTAGTCCCACCTGCCTGCACTCATACCATAACCCTCCATACCCTACTCATCCATATGCCTATCCAATTTATTTTTAAATGATACCAACGAACCTGCCGCCACCACTTCCACTGGAAGCTCATTCCACACCGCTACCACTCTCTGAGTAAAGAAGTTCCCCCTCATGTTACCCCTAAACCTCTGTCCCTTAATTCTAAAGTCATGTCCTCTTGTTTGAATCTTCCCTATTCTCATAGGGAAAAGCTTGTCCACATCAACTCTGTCTATCCCTCTCATCATTTTAAAGACCTCTATCAATTCCCCCTTAACCTTCTGCGCTCCAGAGAATAAAGACCTAACTTATTCAACCTATCTCTGTAACTTAGCTGTTGAAACCCAGGCAACATTCTAGTAAATCTCCTCTGTACCCTCTCTATTTTGTTGACATCTTTCCTATAATTGGGCGACCAAAATTGTACACCATACTCCAGATTTGGTCTCACCAATGCCTTGTACAATTTTAACATTACATCCCAGCTTCTATACTCAATGCTCTGATTTATAAAGGCTAGCATACCAAAAGCTTTCTTTACCACCCTATCTATATGAGATTCCACCTTCAAGGAACTATGCACGGTTATTCCCAGATCCCTCTGTTCAACTGTATTCTTCAATAAGGCCGTTGAGTGCCTTGTCCTAAAAAAGGCTTCTGCTGTTGTTGTTGCTGATAATGTGGTGCTGCCGGCGTGTAGGTCCTTGCTGACCTGTCGGGTGGCCCCCGAGGTCTGGAGTATGGCAGTCTCTGTGACACCTGCCTGTTCGAAGGATGTGGCCTCATCAATCCAACTGCCTTCGCTTGGTCATCTAAATCCTTTACCTGTTTCGGCAGGTCTTCCCCAAACAACTGTCTTGGTGGTGACATCAGGGATGCTTTGCATAAACCCGCAAACTTCGGGTTGAGGGTCGGTTTGATGGTGGTCTTCCCGAATGCATTAATTTCATACTGGGTATTGCACAATAAAGCAAGAGCATCTTCTTGTTCAGTAGTCAATTCCGTCCCATCTACCGACCTTGGAAATGGAGTAATCCCCGATGTAAGCCGCTTCAGAATCTTTTGCAACTTTATTTCTTGCACTCTGATTCCCGAGCTGATGTTACCCCAAATAGGTGTGTTCACTGTGGGTACATTCAGTGAGTTGCAGTTGTTTGAAGCCTTGTACCAGTTCATGGCTTCGGTAAGGACCTGATCTTGTAGCTGATGGGTGGCAAGGAAATCTATACTGGCCGCCAGTTTGGGTTGAAGAGGTTGACCCGAGGACTTTGGTTGAGCGAACTTGGATACAACTCCCAATAGTTCTTCCTGAGCAATTTCAGGTGCCACAGGTTCATGTACTAATATTTCTTCCTCTTTCCCTGGCTGCTGATCCCTTGCACTTCCCATTGATGATGAGGATATGTTGCCCCCCATCGAAAATCTCCTTGAACTAGAGGGCATAATGTCCTGCTGCTGGAGATTGTGTTGTAGGATACGCTCCATCATGCATTCCATGCGTTCTATGCGACCATCGCCGCCAAATGCGGATGATAGGTCGGCTTCCTCAGGTCCAAAAGAAACCCTGAGGCTTCTATCATCAGCCCGCACCTCGTCGAGGTGAGAACTCGGGTGCCGTGATAGGATGTCACTGCCTGCCGCTGCTGCGGGGCTATGCGACTCCCGTGCGGACCTGCCACTAGTCCGCCATCTATCGAACGAAAACGGCCCGCTAGTCTCAATAGACATGTGCGGTGAAAAGTCAGCATCTACTGCCGCAGCGTGGTGTCCCGACGTCCGCGCGGGCTTGCCGCCTGTCCTCCTAAGGGACAAAGGCGACGTGCGGTCACGTCCTGTCACTAAGGGGGGATGCGGTGACCGAGATGAGACTCCAACTGCCCGAGATCTTGTGGCCTTCCCTGGTGGTGAGTCTATACCAGCCATAATTAATAGGCCGGTAGACCCAGGTCTCAATTGTTCACCCGTCCGCGGTCTGGCGGCTTGTTCCGGTGAAAAGTCGACCCCAGCGGGGCTAGTCGACTGGTGTGTAGTTTTTCCCCTGGCTCATCCTCTAGTGACTTGAGTGGCTGGGGAGAGAGAACGTGCCTTGGAACGGGTAACACGTTTGCTCATGGCTACCAAAATCTCCCTAACAGAGGGAGATAGTGGTACAGAGTCAGGGTTTTGTCTGACCTGCTCTTGCGCGATGTACCTCCCACTCTGCTGCTCCAAGAACAGCTGTGGTGGAGAGTCGGGTCCTGTAGGTGTAGGGCTCCCTGACTTTCGCGCCCTTTTCCTGGCCAGACCAGCGGGTGTTGCCATTGTAGCGGGCAGCTCAGGGATGTGTGGCCGCTGACTTCTTCCAGAAGTTCTGCGAGCTGCATTTTTACTCCTGTCCATCGGTTCCTGTGGATTAAAAGTTTTTGCACAGAAACCAACCAGCTCAAGGTTGGTTCTACCTACCTGAGTGGCTCTTATGAAGGGCTGGTGGTGGAGCGCGCTCCTCCTCCAGCCGTCGACTGCAACTGCGTGCGACGATATGTCGCGCATGCGTGCTGGCCGGGTCTTCACAAAGTCACTCGCGTGACTCTGAAATGAAATCCCCTACTATGATAATCGAAGCACCACCCAGTGGAATGTTATTTGTGATTTTGGAAATTGTCCAATTAATTCAACTTGAGAAAAGCCTAATATCAATTTCTAGGAAAGCCCATGTTGCACATTCTTCAACTCTGTATAAAACAAACTTAATGTAATTCAGTTTAGTTTGGTTTAGTGTAGCAGGGTTCGTACACTTGGAACAGCTACAAATTCAGGGACTTTTCAAGGATTTTCAAGGTACACAAATTCCATTTTCAAGGACCAAAATCCAGCAAACATTGATGGTTTACCGGAGACGTATATATATTGCTTGGTATTGGATGATTTGATTCTGTACCAAATAAAAGTAAGTAAGAAGGTTGGTTAGTCACCATATCAGACCTGATTGAAAATCATGTTTTGCACACCCCTGGTACATAGAACACAGCAGAAAAATCAACTTTCAACAAAGTTCCTTCGAAGTTGTGAACCATTATATAGCTTGAACTATTGCGAAATGCCCATTGGAAGTTGGAGTTGAGACCTTGTTTTCTGTTGTGTTACTTGTGTGCTCTGATGTACAGACACTGATTTTCAGGGAATTATGAAAAGGTGATCAGCGAGTCCATTAGTGCAGGTTGCATAGAACGACACTAAACTACATAACAATTACACATTTTAGATTGTTAACTTAGGTATATTTGTACTTCAAAAGAACACTGATGGTCCATTTTCACATCTTAGTTGTTCAATCTGAAACCATGATAATAGAAAACTTTGCTTTTCAACCAGTCACTGCAAATCTGTACTGTCCCTGCCTGCTTCAAAGTCTCCACTATTGTCCCTGTACCCAAAAAGACAAGGATTACTGGTCTTAATGACTGCAGGCCGGTCACAGTTACCTCTGTAGTCATCAGGCATGAGGCAGGATTTTTTAAAAATAATTATACCATCAAAAGACACAATTTCCTTGCTTCTTTACCCTTAATTTATACTGTAATTATTTTTAAATTGTACCTTACAACTTGGGCCTCCAAACTTTTCAGCACGAGGGCCACGTTATATATTTGGCACATTTTACAGGCTATAGGAAAAAATAAAGAAATGTCAGTTTTATAAATTTAATAAACAAGGAATAACTTGAGTAAAACAAATGGAAGAAATTCAAAACAAAACATGAAGCCATCAATCAAGGTTAACCAACAAAATCATAACGTTTTATGCAACCACATTAATGGGAAGGATGGAACTGCTTTTTTGATTTCAAAATGTAATTGAAACCCACAAGTTGACAGCCTACGGCAAACTGACGTGTAAGCTACCCTGTGTTGCAGTGCTAATTTTTTTGGTGCTGGAGCTGTCAAACAGGGGTGTCATTTCAGGTTTTGCTCGGCGGGTGGGGGGTGGGGGGAAGGCTAGTCTCCCCAGACGGCAAAGCCTATCATTACATCCCAGTGTATAACTAGTACAATAAAACATATAATACTTAATTAGATAATATGACTAAATATTGCACGACTGCCCTCACTAATTATCTTAAAGTAAAAGAAAAAGACGATGATCATGTATTTTTATAGAGGTACTGGTCCAGCACCAACTCGCCCTAACTCTTCCGCAGCTGTGGGACATCCCACACGCACACTTACACTCACTCCCACGCGCTCACACACATACCCACACACACTCACTCCGTCGACCCCCGCCTGTCCACCAGCGGGCCAGAGCCGTCACCTCACCAGAGCTCCAGACACCAGGTGCACAACCTCCACGATGCAAATAGCACGTGGTTGACTCTGCTGGGTCCTAGTGCTCCTCCCCTCCCTCCCACAGGGAACGTCGTTAGCAAACATATCTAACAATGTTTCCCGACTTTTAATAAAGATACGCATTATAAACTTGAGGAAAAAAACGCAACATTGCTCTATTACTGAATTAATACTTTTCTCATAAAAAGTGCATTTTCAAGGACGAAAATTTCAAGGACCTATGATAAATCCAACGACTTTCAAGGCATTGAAAAACAGAGTTTCAAATTCCATGACTTTCAAGGACCGTACGAGCCCTGGTTTGGAGAAACAAGTCCTTCGGCCAACCGGATGCGCGCCGACCATCGATCCCCGCACATTCACACTATCCTACACGCACTAGAGACATTTTTTACATTTACCAAGCCAATTAACCTACAAACGTGTAGATCCTTGGAGAGTGGGAGGAAACCGAAGATCTCGGAGAAAACCCACATAGGTCATGCGGAGAATGTACAAATTCCGTACAGACAGCACCCGTCGTCGGGATCGGTCCCGAGTCTCCGGCGCTGTATTCGCTGCAAGGCAGCAACTCCACCGCTGCGCCACCATGACCGCCCAATTAATTCTCCACCTATGCTTCTTTAAGGCCTTCTTATTCAGAGCCTTCAATGCTGAGCGGGCAAAGTCCACCGTGTTGCACTTTGTCAGATGGCTTTTTGGAAGTCCATATATGTCACATCAGCTGTTATCGCAAACATATTCCAGATATCAGTATGTTTTTATCACCATAAGAAGAGCGCGAAACATTAAATTATTCCCAAGGTGAGCAAGCGGAGAAGAAAATTCTGGACTTACTAAAACCAACCTGGAAGCTAGAATGATCGAGGACATAGGGTCTGTGTCAATAGCTTAAATCGGAAAGGCTGCATGACCTCCTTCATCCATAGTTACTTTGGGAATTCAGTGAACTTCTATACGTGACGCTGAACAGCAGTGATCCTTAAATGAATTTCTTGAAGAACAAAGTAATCCTTCACTTTGACTCATTTCTCCGACATTCCAACATCCGACACAGAAGCCACCCAACACCACGTGACCGCAGGCGGGTATCTCCACCATCGCGCAGTTTAAGCCTGGGGTGCGCATGCGTACAGTCAGCCAGAGGGAGATTACAATCCCTGTTCCAGGCGTACACTGGCCCTATCCCCGAACTCTTCCACGTTACATTGAAGACTGCATCGGTGCTACCTCATGCACCCATGCAGTTCTCATGGACTTCATCAACTTCACCACCAATTTCTACCCTGCACTCAAATTTAATTGGACCATCTCCGACACCTCCCTGCCCTTTCTTGATCTCGTTGTCTCCAGCACGGGATGTCTATTACAAACTCACTGACTCTCACAACTATCTCGACCACATGGCTTACCACCCTGCTTCCTGCAAAGACTCTTTCCCCATAATTATTCCATCTATGCCACATCAGCTCCCAAAATGAGGTGTTCCATAGCAGGACGTACGAGATGTCCTCTTTCTTTAGGGAACAGGGTGTTGATGGCTGTTTATCAGGTTGGAAGCCGGTGACCATGGGGTGCCTCAGGGATCTGTGTTGGGTACACTGTTGTTTGTCATGTTCATAGAAACATAGAAAAATAGGTGCAGGAGTAGGCCATTCGGCCCTTCGAGCCTGCACCGCCATTCAATGTGATCATGGCTAATCATCCAACTCAGTATCCCATACCTGCCTTCTCTCCATACCCCCTGATCCCTTTAGCCCAAGTGCCACATCTAACGCCCTCTTAAATATAGCCAATGAACTGGCCTCAACTACCTTCTGTGGCAGAGAATTCCAAAAAAATTCTATCAGATTTGTCAGACATGATTTACCTTTCGTAAATCCATGCTGACTTTGTCCAATGATTTCACCACTTTCCAAATGCGCTGCTATCCCATCTTTAATAACTGACTCTAGCAGTTTCCCCACTAACGATTTTAGACTAACTGGTCTGTAATTCCCTGCTTTCTCTCTCCCTCCTTTTTTAAAAAAGTGGGATTACAATAGCTACCCTCCAATCCTCAGGAACTACTCCAGAATCTAAGGAATTTTGAAAAATTATCACTAATGCATCCACTATTTCTGTGGCTACCTCCTTGAAAACTCTGGGATGCAGACTATCTGGCCCTGGGGATTTATCGGCCTTCAATCGGTTCAATTTACCCAACACCACCTCCCGGCTAACCTGGATTTCACTCAGTTCCGCCATCCTATTTGACCCCCGTTCCACTGCTATTTCCGGAAGATTATTTATGTCTTCATAAGTGAAGACAGAACCAAAGTAGTTATTCAATTGGTCTGCCATGTCCTTGTTCCCCATGATCAATTCACCTGTTTCTGACTGCAAGGGACCAACATTTGTTTAAACTAGTCTCTTTCTCTTCACATATCTATAAAAACTTTTGCAGTCAGTTTTTATGTTCCCTGCCAGTTTCCTTTCATAATCTATTTTCCCTTTCCAAATTAAGCCCTTTGTCCTCCTCTGCTGGATTCTGAATTTCTCCCAGTCCTCCGGTAGGCTTCTTTTTCTGGCCAATTTGTATGCCTCATCCTTTGTTTTTATACTATCCCTGATTTCCCTTGTTATCCATGGATGCACCACCTTCCCCGATTTATTATTTTGCCAAACTGGTATGAACAATTTTTGTACTTCATCCATGCAGTCTTTAAATACCTTCCATTGCACATCCACTGTCAACCCTTTCAGAATCACCTGGCAGTCTATCTTGGCCAACTCACATCTCATACCTTCAAAGTTACCTTTGTTCAAGTTCAGAACCCTTGTTTCTGACTTAATTTTGTCACTCTCCATCCTAATGAAGAACTCAACCATATTATGGTCACTCTTGCCCAAGGGGCCACACACAACAAGACTGCTAATTAATCCTTCCTCATTACTCAATACCCAGTCTAGAATAGCCTGCTCTCTCGTTGGTTCCTCCACATGTTGGTTGAGAAAACTATCCCGCATACATTCCAGGAAATCCTCTTCCTCAGCACCCCTGCCAATTTGATTCACCCAATCTACATGCAGATTGAAGTCACCCATTATAACCGTGTTACCCTTGTTGCACGCATTTCTAATTTCCTGTTTGATGCCATCCCCAACTCCAATACTACTGTTAGGTGGCCTGTACACAACTCCCACTAGCGTTTTCTGCCCCTTAGAGTTTCGCAGCTCTACCCATCGATTCCACATCCTCCACGCTAATGTTCCTCCTTTCTATTGCATTAATTCCCTCTCTCACCAGCAACGCTACCGCACCTCTTTTTCCTTTTCGTCTATCCCTCCTGAATATTGAATATCCCTGGATGTTCAGCTCCCAGCTTTGGTCACCCTGGAGCCATGTCTCCGTGATCCCAACTATAGCATAGTCATTAATCGCTATCTGCACCTTCAACTCATCCACCTTATTACGAATGCTCCTCGCATTGATGTGCTCCTCACACCAATGATCTGGATGATGGCGTGAAAATTGGATAAGTAAGTATGCAGATGATACTAAGATAGGTGGTGTTGTGGATAATGAAGTAGATTTTCAAAGTCTACAGAGAGATTTGGGCCATTTGGAAAAGTGGGCTGAAAGATGGCAGATGGAATTTAATGCTGATAAGTGTGAAGTGCTACATAGAAACATAGAATAGATGAAGGAGTAGGCCATTCGGCCCTTCGAGCCTCCACCGCCATTCAATGTGATCATGGATGATCATCCAACTCAGTATCCTGTACCTGCCTTCTCTCCATACCCCGATCCCTTTAGCCACAAGTGCCACATCTAACGCCCTCTTAAATATAGCCAATGAACTGGCCTCAACTACCTTCTGTGGCAGAGAATTCCAGAGACTCACCACTCTCTGTGTAAAGAACGTTTTCCTCATCTCAGTCCTAAAGGACATCTTGGTAGGACAAATCAAAATAGGACGTACATGGTAAATGGTAGGGAATTGAGGAATGCTGTGGAACAGAGGAATCTAGGAATAACTGTGCATAGTTCCCTGAAGGTGGAATCGCATGTAGATAGGGTGGTAAAGAAAGCTTTTGGTGTGCTGGCCTTTATAAATCAGAGCATTGAATATAGGAGTAAGGAAGTAATGTTAAAATTGTACAAGACATTGGTAAGACCAATTCTGGAGTATGGTGTACAATTTTGGTCGCCTAATTATAGGAAGGATGACAACAAAACAGAGAGAGTACAGAGGAGATTTACTAGAATGTTGCCTGGGTTCCAGCAACTAAGTTACAGAGAAAGGTTGAACAAGTTAGGTCTTTATTCTTTGGAGCGCAGAAGGTTAAGCGGGGGGGACTTGATTGAGGTCATTAAAATGATGAAAGGGATAAACAGAGTTGACGTGGATAAGCTTTTCCCATTGAGGGTAGGGAAGATTCAAACGAGAGGGCATGACATGAGAATTAAGGGACAGATGTTTAGGGGTAACACGAGGGGGAACTTCTTTACTCAGAGAGTGGTGGCTGTGTGGAATGAGCTTCCAGCAGAAGTGGTGAAGGCAGGATCGATTTTAACATTTAAAAGTAAAGTGGATAGGTATATGGATGGGAAGGGAATGGAGGGGTATGGTCTGAGTGCAGGTAGATGGGACTAGGGGAAAATAAATGGTCGACACGGACTGGAAGGGCCAAGAGGGCCTGTTTCCATGCTGTAATTGTTATATGTTTATATATGGTTATATCATAGGCGAGACCCTCACTCGTGTCTCCGCAGCTCCGCTCTTGCTCCCCTATTTGCAACAGTGCCAGAGTTCCCCTAGTCCTTACTTTTCACCCCATCAGCTGACACATAATGCTCTGAAATTGTCGCCACCTCCAACAAGATCCCAACATTAGCCGCATCTTCCCATCTCCACCCATTTTCACCTTCCGCAGAGTTCATTCCCTCCGCAACACCCTGGTTAACTCATCGATTCCCACCCCTCCCCAGATACCTTCCCCTGCAACCACAGAAGATGCAACACCTGTCCCTGTACCTCCTCCCTCGACTCTGTCCAGGGACCCTAACAGTCCTTTCAGGTAAGGCAGAATTTCACTTGCACCTCCTCCATCCTCATTTATTGTATCCATTGTACAAAATGTGGACTCTTATACATCAGCAAGACTAAACGTAGACTGGGCGATCGTTTGGCTGAACACCTTCGCTCAGCCCGCCTGAACCTACCCGATCTACAGTTTGCTAAACACTTTAACACCCCTTCTCATTCCAGTACTGACCTTTCTGTCCTGGGTCTCCTCCATTGTCAGAGTGAGGCGAAACGTGAATTGGAGGAAGAGCATCTCATATTTCGCTTGGGCAGCTTACAGCCCAGTGGTATGAATATTGATGTATGTAACTTCAAGTGACCTCTGCATTCCCTCTCTCTATCCCTCCCCCACCCGAGTCGCACCAGCTTCTCGTTTTCACCCCACAGACAATGGTCTGTTTCCTTTATCCTCATTACTTTTTTGCATATCTTTCATTATTTGTTCTTTATCTCTCTACATCATCGTCAATATGTCCCGTGCATAAGGGTCTCAACCCGCAACGTCTCCTATTGCTTCTCTCCAGTGATGCTGCCTTTCCCGCTCAGCTACTCCGGCTTTCAGTGTCAATCTTAGGGAGATTTTGAATTCCGATCGACCAACGGCCGCCGGCGCGGGGCAGCACGGGAAGTGCAGCGATCTCGCGCCCGTTGGACGGCAGTGACGTCACAGGGGGTGGCATTGTCCCGCGTCGCCGATGCGAGTCGAGCGGAGGCAGGCGGCGCTTCCCGCGCACTCCAATGTGAACCGCGCCCTGTGCAGCGACGCTCCAGCTCCCGCTCCCGCTCCCGCTCCCGCTCAACTGCGGCTTTGGGCCACAAGCGACCAGGTAGGAGACGGTGGGCGCACGATGCCTTCCTGGCCTGGTGATCGACGAGTTTGTGAAGTGTCTTTTAAGGCATTTCAAGTCGTCAAGCTTAGTCTCTTGTGCACAGCC
Organism: Raja brachyura; assembly: GCA_963514005.1. Next base: position 17,001,812 of record OY740815.1, read on the forward strand.
ATGGTGATGCACAAGTACAGTGGAAATCTTGCTTTTGCCCTGCTAAGAGTAGCAATGTTACAAAATTTTGAGATTGAAAAAATCAAGTCTGCAAATTATCCCATCAGATAAAGCATAAAAAGAAGTTTAATTTGACACCTAATTCACTTTCATATCTTCAGTATTAAGAAAGTTAAGGCCATTTTCATACTCGGAAATTTGCATCTTGCTCCCCATTGCCTTTCAATTGACTTAACACAAAAGCTGTGATCTGGAAAAGTTAAAAGCCCATAACTTTCTTAAAAATTAAGATAACTCAATGAAATTTTCAGTTATTATAGATTGAAGCATTCTGAAACAAATATGAAACAATCTTACTTGGATGACCTGAAATTAAAGCATATAATTAGTTAGTTATCTAATTGTAGCTAATTACAAAATTCAATGAGTAGATCTAAACATCTATCCATTTCTTAAGAAAAGATAAACTTTTTTTTAATTGCCTAAGTGTCCAAATAACATTCACACAATAATCCACAATAGAACATAATTTTTAAATCTCATTTAAATCAACTAGCGAGTGGGTTTTAGTGGAATGCGGTGGATTGGAATGTTGCGGTTAGCGGTGAAGTCGGGAGGAAAAAAACTGTTTGTTCATAGATTTTTTGGGACCCCATTTCGCAACATAAAAATATTATTAAAGCCTCCCGAAAAACCAACTTTTAATATAAAAATACACTATTTACCTTTTCTTCTCTCCTACTCAAACTCCTTCCGGTTGTCGGTGCTCACGGCTTTTGAAGGTGATTTTTAAATTACTCTAGTTAATAAATAATTTAGAGTAATTTAAAAATACCTTCATTCATGAAATGTCGGAGCAATTTTTCTTCCGCAACCAAATCGCCCGACATTCATCGATTTGTCCTGCCTGTTGAAAAACGGCACTTTAAGCCCGCCTCCCTCTGAAAGGCGCCAAAGTCGCGCACACGGGGAGCGGCAGAAGTGCAGCGCCGCTAAAGGTAAGTTTTGCAACATACCTACTAAGAGAAGACGGATCCAAAGTACCTGTTCAACTCATCTGTTATTTCCTTGTTCCCCGTAATACATTTGCTATTTTCAGTCTCCAATGGTCCAATTTTGGTCTTAACTATTTTTTTCCTTCACATACCAAGGAAGCTTTTACTATCCTCTTTAATATTCTTGGCTGGCTTACCATCGGAACCTCATCTTATCTGTGGCAAAGAATTCCACCGATTCAGATTAAATCAACTCCTCATCTCCTAAAGGAACTTCCTTTAATTCGGAGGCTACAACCTTCTGGTCCTTGATGACTCTCCCACTCGTGAAAACATCCTCTCCACATCCACTCGATCCAGGCCTTTCACTGTTCGGTAATTTTTAATGTGGTTTAAGTGAAGAGTAGCGGAAGCAGCAAGGACCCCTGCCGAACTCTGCTGGTCACTCGTAGCCAACCAGAAAAGGCCCCATTTATTGCTACCTTTTGCCTTCTGCCATCTAGCCAACCTCTATTCATTTTAACCTGCTTTTCATTTCATTGCTGCTGTGTCTTTATCTGATTCTTTATCATTAGCACCCTGTCAATGCTTGCCCACTGGCTTTAGTATCAGTCGTTTTTTCTTGCTGATGGAAATAGAGATTTTTAAAGTCCAAACTTGGGATTAACTGATCACAATGCATCAGGGACATGCCATTTATGATTTTCTACTATTTAGGTTTAAATAGATGACAAAGTTCCCATGAAATCTAAATACGTTTCTAAATGGTTTCTATACCGGTAATTCATGTTGTTACACTGATTGTCTGTGTCCTGATCTTATTAATTGCCATTCGCTTGCCACCTCCAGTGAAACATATTTGAATGGATGAATTAATTAATACTTAATTACTACATATGACAAGTCACAGTAAAATCTTGGCTTGCAAACCCAAGATATGCAAATAACCGGCCCATAAAGGGCACTTACAAAGTTACAAGGTCCCCCTTTGTTCTTCCTCTCCCCCGCGCCAGGGCCCCACGCCAGGTCCTCCGATGTTCCCTCCCGCATCCCCCACGGCGATCCCCCCACGCCGAGTCCTCCGTTGTGCTTCATCCGGCAATGGCGTCTTCACTCCCACGTGATCCGTCCTTGTCGGTCGGTTGACGCCATCTCCCGACCTCTCCACTATTGCTGCCAGGTCCTCTGAGGCGCCGACCCAGGTCCCAGCCGCAGGCTCCGTCAACTCTGTCGGCCGCGGGCTCCATCTCTTGAAGCACCAGCCTCGGCATCTCCGCTGCCTTCCGGGAAGAGTCTGAGGACAATTGTAGACCAGGAAGGCACCTACACATATTAATAAAAGGTTGGACGATGAGTATCTGATAGATGTGCAAATGTAGTTTCTACTTTAATTACACGTGCAGCTTCTGAATATCTTGTCTGGCTGTCGTTCACAGGATGCCAACTGTGCTGCAGTTTTTCAACCTGTGTGTTTTGATGATCACAGGAAGCCTGTATCACCCCCATCTCCTGAGTGATGAAGTGGAGAGTGAGGAGATCGAAGACAGAATAAAGGAACATGAATTCCTGTACAAACAGGAGATAGACCGGCTCCAGAAAGAAGTGCAGGAAAAATGTTACCGTGATCAAAATACAACAAACAATGCATCTGTGGAAACTGAAGATAAACAAAAGTTGCATTGGAACACTTATATTTCTCTGCTACTGGTCACAATTCAGTTCTTGGGACTGTGGAGAGGTGACACTTTGCCACGTATCCATCGGGATGAAAAAATAACGAGGAACTAAGGAGAACAAAGATAAAATGAATGTCTTCAAATAATGATAGGAGCAGAATTATTTAAGATATCTAATTATTAGGATTATTTAAAAAAAAATAACATAAAGTATATGATTAATACATTTTTTCCACAAAAAAACATTATTTATAAAAAAGGTATATACAAAATAAAAACTGCAACTCTCCATACATTCTCATAGTCTCACATCTATTTTTAAACAAATCACCCTTGCCACTCATGTTGCCACCAAGGGTGATATACCTTCCCTTGTTTGAGAGGCATCCTCACTGGACCGGCCTTCATGACCAGAAGTAGAAGGACCCTAGTCTGTGGTCCTCCCTCATAGACCCGTGGTGTTGGCTGCACCAAGCGTCAGTGCAACCCTCATTCAGCGCATATCCGTACAATCTGGAATGGGCCATCAGCAACATTCCCTGATGAACATCACACTATGCTTGGAGACCAACAGGTTTTGGGAGGAAGAATGGGTATCTTTGGTCATGTTGATGTTTCTTCCAGAAGCATTTGATGTCTGTCTGGGAACATCAACATGTCCCTGGGAACAACCCGTATATCAGATAGTCCTCGGTTACGGACCTGTTAGGATGGACCATGACAATGAATTGTCTCCAGTACCTTTTTGTGAATCCACACTCTGCTGAGAGGTGGGCAACCGGTAGATTTGTATTGGGTGTCAGAGGTTATGGGGAGAAGGCAGGAGAATGGGATTCGGAGAAAGCGATAGAGCTGTCATGATTGAATTGAGGAATAGACTTGATGGGCCGAATGGTCTAATTCTGCTTCTATCACATGACCTTATCACCGTCTCCTCTCTGTAGCAGCAGCAACATGCATTTTTAGACAGACTGATGTTATAGGAAGGATCTGACTGGGAAGGTCCCTCTCATTATCAGCAAGGTATTGTATCAGCAAGGTATCAGATGGTCTAATATAATCCTCTTCCCCTTTTGCTTGGAGATGAGGGTGATTATGCCCTTCCTCAAAGAATCTGAGATACCGCCAACCAGAAGCACAGCATTGTACATTTCCAGCAGTTCTGGCCTACTGAGTCCCACAGAGCCCAGTACCATTCAGACGGCAAACCATCACTTCCGTGAGTTTTATTCAAGTCAAAGGAATGGGTGGAGCCAGACAGTTCCACCAGGATCATTAGTTGGTCCAGACTCTTCAGCTTGCTGTCCTCCAAGATATCTATATATACAGGGCGTTCTGGGAATCTGTGCTGCCTATATAGTAGACCAGTATAGAAGGATCTGCAGATCCTCAATATGTTTATGTGACAATGTTACCACGCTGTCTCTTTCTTAAGGCTGTGGATCACGGAACTCTTCTCATGAACCTTTGTCAGGGAGACGCGTGAGCGAGACTCATCCTGCTCCATGGAGCAGACTGTGGATGAAAACATGATCTTGGAGAACTCTGCTGGCACTTCACCTCTGGGAGTTCCGCTCTCATGTTCGTCCCTCTCAAATGCAAAAATATGAGATACTGCAAGTCTGTCAGGATTGGCACAATTCCCGTTGACCCTCTCTTGCTTTCTGAACATCTTTGAGGATGAAGAACCTCAAATGCTCTCCAAGGTAGCTTCCCACCAGTGTATTGGGGTCAAATGACTTCACTATTCTCCAATCTGTGTCATCCCTCTTTTGTTCATCAATGTTCTCTGGGGCCAGATATTTAACGTTTATTTTCTGTATTATGTATATTCCTTTCATCATTGTCCCTCACTTGGCCAAACATTTCTGATGCTATTTTATTCAACAAAAGCCCATTCTTGGGAGATGGTGAGAAGTTCACTTTATTTGATGGTGCTACTGCATCAGACAGCAATTGCATCTCCCCTCATTGGATATTTGTTGCCTTTTTGGAAGTCCTGACGTTTCAGACATATTGAAGGGACAATATACTTATGGACAATTTTCATAAGTTTTCAAGATTATAAGACTTGCATATAAATTAGTTTTCCGTTGGAAGCATGATTGAGTGGCTTTGTGAGATCCCTCAATGAATGGCCTGGCCATTCCGAAGGGGTTATTTGAGCATTGTGTCAGTTTATTTGCGAAGGCCTGTTGTAGCCGTCGCCTCCATCCGGATCGTCAGCGAACTGTCATTCTCTCCTCTTCCCGCATTCAGCCTTCGTGCCTTCATGTCCGGAGGGGGGGGGGGGGGGGGGGTGAGGGTTCGAGGGGCGAGGGTTAGAGGGGGGGGCTCCCACAGCCGGCCTTGAGGGCATGGAGATAAGACCCCTGGTTCTTTTCGCGGCCCTTTGTTCCAGCGTCCAGTGCCATCGCCGGCTCTCTCCACCCTCCAGTTACTGGTCATCTAGTACAAAAAGACGTCGAACCTGGGACCCACTCCAGGCGGGCTTCCCCGTTTCCATGGACGGCGAGCCAGGCCTGCTGCCTCGGTATGCGTCTAGGAGCTCGTTATAAGGTCATAGGATCTTGGGGCGTGGAAACAGGCCCTTCAGCCCTGCTTTCCCACACCGGCAAACATGTCCTATCTACACATGTCCTATCTACACTACTCCCACTTGCCTGCATTTGGCCCACATAACCTACCTAAAATTCTGCACAAAGCATTTTATTTATGTAAGGATATCACGTCAAGAGGCGAGTTGTTTGCTGTAGAATCCATAACCGCTCTCCCTGAACTACTTTTGTTGAATTTACATGGCTGGTCCAGTTGAGTTCCTGCTCAATGCTAACCTCTTGAATAGAAAATGTGGAGCCAACAGTAATTCAACAAGGATATCAAGGAAATGTCGTCACACTCCTTCTTATTGGAGATGATCAATGCCAGCATTAGCGGGGCACATGGCAATCGACAAGATGCTGCTTAGATCCTGTTTGCTGTAGAAATTAACTGCCCTGTTTGGTGAAAAGTTGCAAATGGAAGTGAACATTACGCGCTTCCCTTCACTGGTATGAATGTCATTCACGAAACAGCTGGGCCGAGTTCGCTGCCCCGAGAAGCTATTACACTCACGTTTTAAGATGGGAGGCTTAAACTCCAACAACCACAACTGAGGGTTACCAATGGCAGTAAGGCTCATCCAACCTAATATGATTTTTGCGCCATGAAGCAAACAAAAAAACCCAGAGCACAGTACACTGACCACACGTCTCTTCACATTAAATTCCAAAATGATTTACTTTTCATCTCTTCAGATTAACCTTTAAAATGTATTTGAATATTTACAACTATAGATATTTACAACTTAAAGATTATGTTAAATCACATACACAAGAATACAGAACTAGAGAGCCAGAGATTCTAGATGAATGTTTGAACAAACACCCCAACATAGACACATTACTATCTTACATTTATTATATTCTTTTAGATAGTGAGATTCCGTCGACGGAATTATATAGACAAGCATGGGAAAACGAATTAGTTCAACCCATAACGAAAGATATTTGGGATGAAAGTCTATAACTGACATTCAAAGTCCAGGGCTTCGGTGGCTGCAGGCATATTGTGAAGGTCTCAGCATACATTAGACCAAAGTTGTTACAGGTTCCAAAATAGTTATTTAGTCATGGCGAACCTCACGGTTCCGCTTTATTCCGCTCGTGTGACGGCGGTGCCACTCTTCAAACTGCCTCACAACCGTTATTAAACTGAGACTTGTGGAATTGTGTAACCCTTGTTAACCTGTTAATGCACTTCATTTTGTTGCGCTGTTGTCTCCGTCACATCAGATGTAAGGATGTACCGCAACCATGATATACCTGTGAACATGTTCACCAGAACTTAAATAGACACAAGGAACTGCAGATGCCGGACGTTGAGCAGAAACCCAAAGCGACAATAGGACAGAAAGGTGCGAAAATATATCAGCGGGACAGCCAGTAAATCTGGAGAACATGGATAGGTGAGGTTTCGGACGAGACCTTTCGTCAGACGTATTTGTCTTTTTGTTTCTGCAAAAAACTACAAAGTGCTGGAATTACTCAATAGGCCAGGTATCATTTCTGGAGAACCGGAATCAGATTAACTATATCCCCACAACTCATTGAATCTAAACCAAAGTCAGCAAAGACACGATCCGCAACATCGCTTCGCCATGGTCTCCATAACTGCTGTCTGGCCGCCGAGTTACTCCAGCAGTTTGCGCTTTTTGTTCAGCTCGAACCTAATTATCAGTTTGAAGGAAGTCACCAGAGACACAGCCAGTCGATGGCGGAGCAGATCCGTCACATATTTTGTTCCAAGCTGTAAAGTGGATAATGTTCACCACATTGACAAAACCTTTGCTAAGTTGCCAATAACATCGTGAAATCCTCAGTGCTCTTCTGTTCCCTATTATCAAGTTTGCGTGAATAGTTTGTTCGGGTGTGTGGGAACTGCGGTCGCCTGGTCCAAACGTTTATCACCCACTGACACATCCCTTGCCCTTCCTAATTGCATAAGAATAGTTCAAGTACTGCCCCCTGCCACGTAGGTCCCTCTACATTTTGCCAAATGAAGCCTCCTTGAACATATTTGACAAATTCCTTCCCATCTAATCACTGAGCATAATGATCGGCGTGGATGAGTTGGGCCGAAGGGCCTGTTTCCGTGCTCTATGACATGACTCTATGGCTATGCCAGTCCCAGTCTATATTGGGAAAGTAAATATCCCCGACCTGTGACAACTCTGCATCTGCCTACAATCTCCCGGCATATTAACGGGTCCAATTCCCGTTGACTATTTGGGGGCAAAACTACGCTCCCCACCTGGTGATAATTCCCTTTTAATTTCTCAGCCCCGCTCATATCTCCTCACTGGATGATCAATCCATAATGTCATCTAGGACAAATAATAAAGAGAAATTGAATGACAATGGTGACAGTGAGGGCCTTAGCGTCTCGGTACATGAAACACGGAAATGTGTCGCCCTGGAGGGAAATTTGAATAACCTGGGCAAAATGAAGTGCTCCAATTATATATTGTCCTTTTAATTCCACATCTAGATTCATGTTTATTTAAGTGTTGAAAATTGAATTGATCAATACTTAGTTCGCTGAGAACGGTTTTGGTAAATGCATATTTGACAGTGAATGAATGAATGAATAATTCGTTGTCACATGTGGCAAGTCACAGTGAAATTATTACATACCCAATGTATGCAAATAGTGGCCCATGAAGGGCGCTTCCAAAGTGCCAGGTGCTTCTTTTTTTCTCCCCGCCCCCCTTGCGGCGTTCATTCCTTTTGTCTTCTAATTGTGCATACATAATTGGAGCAGAAGTAGGCCATTCGGCCCATCGAGTCTACCCTGCCATCCATTACTGGGATATCTATCTTTGCCTCTCAACCCTAATCTCCCACCTTCTCCCCACAACATTTGACACTATTACAAATCAAGAATCTGAAAAACTCCTCAACGTAGCTCCACAATGAATTCCGCAGATTCACCATCCGGCTCACTAAACATATTCCCCACATGTTCATTATAAAGGTACGTCCTTTTATTCTGAGGTACTGGTGCTATGAGGTTTTCCGCATTAACCTCAACAAGAGAAGGCACAGTCGTGCAGCTGCATGTCCAGAGCCCCGTGTTCAATCCTCCCCGAGTTTTTACGCTATCCCCATCACCTGCGAGGGCTTTCTCCGGGAACTCCGGTTTCCTCCCACGGACCAAATACGTAAAGGTTTGTAGGTTAATTAGCTTAGTAAAATTGTCCCTAGTGGTGTTAGATAATATTTGTATGCAGGGATCGCTGGTGGGCGGATGAATGCAGCTGCAACAACAATTCAGGAGAAAGCACCCGATAGATTGGCACCACATATTAATGGTTCCCTTTCCCGTTGACCATTTGGCGGGGCAAAACTACGCTATCTGCCCTCAACACCCTTTCCCTCAAGCACCAGCGCACAAGGTTGTTGGGTGTACAACAACAAATTGGATTGCAGTTACGCATCCAGGCACTCTGACAGCAAATTACAAACCTACAAAAACTTCTGCCAAGATATAAATGTGCAGCAGGTTCATGCTATAACTGTCACCCGTAATAAAACTGGAGGTGGGGTAGCTCTGTTGGTGAGGAACGAAATTCAGTCCCTTGCTAGGAGTGCCATATAATCAGGAGATGTGGAGTCGGTATGGATCGTAGGCCCATCTTGGTCATGTCTGACCATGGGTGATGCATCCTAATTGTTGGCTGCTTGTTGTAAACCTGTGGCTGAAGAGACCACTGCGGGACTGACAGTCTCTGCGGCGAAGGTCATATTTGTGTGTGCTCTATGGTTTGTTGAAGCTGCTGCGCCCCTTTCTGCACGCCCGCTTGTCTGCCATTGCAGTTTCTCTTCACCTGTTTTGAGATGTTTGTTCAGCGTACCTCCCCACCTCATGCGGTCAGCTGCAAGGCTCTCCCAGGACTTCGCATCAATGTCGAGTGCCTTCATATCTCTCTTCCAGATATCCTTGTAATGTAGCTGGGGGCGGCAGATAGTTCTCCTCCCAGATGTCAGCTCTCCGTGTTTCTAAGGTAGAAGGTGTTGAGTCTTCTCTCCTGTCTGGCATATATAGTCTGTCACACTGCCACACAGCAGCGTGCTGTTGACACAGGCACTGTAGACTGCTATCTTTGTCTTCACTGTCAGCTTTGGGTTGGCCCACACTCGAGTTGTGAGGGGGGCGAGAGTTGTAGCTGCATTCCCGATCCTCTTATCAATCTCTGTGTCCAAGGAAAGGTTGACGGTGATGGTGGAGCCGAGGTACGTGAACTGATGGATGGCATCAAGTTCATACTAGTCGATGGTGATGGCAGGCGGCGCCTCTGTATCCTGCCCCAAGATGTTTGTCTTCTTCAGGCTGATGGTCGGCCTGAAATCCTTGCATGCACGATAGAAGCGGTCCATCAGTGACTGAAATTCATGCTGGATGTAGGACACAACTGCAGCATCATTGACAAACAACATATCTCTGATGAGAGCTTCACGTACTTTTCTCTTTGCTCTGAGGCGGGTGAGGTTGAAGAACCTGCTATCTGATCTAGTATGCAGATAGATCCCCTCTGTTGCAGTGCCAAAGGCATGTTTCAGGAGCTGAGCAATGAAAATCCCAAAGAGTGTGGGAGCGAGTACACAGACATGTTTGATGCCACTGCAGATGTCGAAGGGCTCCAAAAAGCTGCCATTGAACTGCACTGTTCCCTTCATGTTGATGTGGAAGGATTTTATCATGCTCTGCAGTTTTGTTGGGCAGCCAATCTTTTACAGAGCCTTAATTAGGCCATCTCTGCTGACAAGGTCGAAAGCCTTGGTGAGGTCAATGAAAGCAACATACGGGGGCATCTGCTGTTCTCTGCACTTCTCCTGGAACAGGCAAAGGGAGAAGACCATGTCTACTGTTGACCTTCCAGCTCGGAAACCGCATTGTGACTCTGGATAGAACGTTCTGCCAGCATCTGCAATCAGGATCAAGATGACTCGAGGGAAGACCTTGCCAGCGATGTTGAGGAGGGAGTTGCCTCTGTAGTTGTTGCAGTCGCTTCACTCGACCCTGTTCTTGTGGAGAGTAATGATCGTGGCAGCCCTCATGTCCTGCGGTAAAGCTGCTTGTTGCCAGCACTGGCAGAAGACTTCCTACAAAGGAAGCAGTAAGGTAGTCTTGCAATGCTTGATCTGGTCAGGGGTAATCCCGTCGCTGCCTGGGGCCTTGCCTGAGGCCAGGCCATCAATGGCCTTGCTGAGCTCTTCTACCATCGGCTCTGCATCTAACTCATCCATGATCGGCAGGCACTCGATGGCATCAAGGGCTGAGGGTAACACAGTGTTCTCTCTCGAGTAGAGGTTCGGAGAAGTGTTCCACCTATCTCTCCATCTGCTGGTATTTGTCTGTGATTTCTTCCCCAGTGGAGGATTTGAGGGAGGCTGGCTTGCTCTGTACTGGACCTAGTGCCTTCTTTATGTCATTGTACAATCCACTGATGTTCCCTGTTATGGCGGCCTACTGGATGTCCTCACTAAGCTGTGTCCAGTAGTCATTGGTGCAATGCTTGGCACTGCTGAACCTTGCTCGTGGCAACCCGGAGGATCTGCAGGTTCTTCTCATTAGCTGATCGCTTGTACTCGGCTTGGCTTGGTGCTTGGCTTCGATGTCGGGTCATCTCAGCCACCTTGTACTCAAACCAGTCGTGCATCTTCAAGGTCTTCTTCGTAAAGGGGTTGGACAAGCTAGATGCTGGAAGATTGTTCCCGATGTTGGGGGAGTCCAGAACAAGGGGTCACAGTCTAAGGATAAGGGGGAATTCCTTTAGGACCGAAATTAGGAAAACATTCTTTACACAGAGAGTCGTGAGTCTCTGGAATTCTCTGCCACAGAAGGTAGTTGAGGCCAGTTCATTGGCTATATTTAAGAGGGCGTTAGATGTGGCACTTGTGGCTAAAGGGATCAGGGGGTATGGAGAGAAGGCAGGTACGGGATACTGAGTTGGATGATCAGCCATGATCACATTGAATGGCGGTGCAGGCTCGAAGGGCCGAATGGCCTACTCCTGCACCTATTTGCTATGTTTCTATGTTTCTAAAGCTACCCAAGGCTGTGCAATGCATGAAGTCCCGCAGAATTTCCCAGGACACAAGGACCTTGTGCCGAATGGATAGAACTGAGGAATTGTAATGGTAAAACGTCCCTAATGGGAGTTATCTACAGGCCTCCTAACAGTAGCCTGGGTATAGGGTGCAAGTTGAATCAAGAGATAACAATGGCACGTAGCAAATTTAATGCTCCGGTGATTATGCGAGATTTCAAGATGCAGGTGGACTGGGAAGATCAGGTTGGTACTGAACCCCAAGAAAGGGAGTTTGTGGAATGCCTCCGGATTGGATTTTTAGAGCAGCTTGTATTGGAGCCTACCAGGGAGAAGGCAGTTCTGGATTTAGTGTGGTATAATGAACCGGAATTGTAAAGGAAACCCTAGGTAGGTGAGCCATTAGGAGGTAGTGACCATAATATGGTACGTTTTAATCAAAAAATTGAGAGCAAGGGAAAAATGGAAGTGTCAGTGTTGCAGTTGAGGAAAGGGGACTATAGAAGCATGAAGGAGGAGCTGGTCAAAGTTGACAGGAAAGATACCCTAGCAGGGATGACAGTGGAACAACAATGGCAGGTATTTTGTGGAACAATACAGAAGGTGCAGGTTCAGTTCATTCCAAAGAGGAATAAAGATTCTAAAGGGAGTAAGAGGTGACCGTGGCTGACAAAGGAAGTCAAGGACAGTGCAAAAATAAAAGAGAAGAAGTATAAGATAACAAAGATGAGCGGGAAGACCAAGGATTGGGAAACTTTTAATGAGCAACAAAAAATAACTAAAGAGGCATTACGGGGAGAAAAAATAAGATACGAAGGCAAGCTAGCCAAGAATATAAGGGAGGATAGTAAAAATGTCTTTAGGTATGTGACACGTAGGAAGACAGAAACAATCTCCCAGATGTACAGTGGCCAGAGGACCTAGGGAGGAAATGCTGTTGGGTAGACTGAAGGTTGATGAACCCCCAGGGCCTGATGGTCTGCATCCCAGAGTACTTAAGGAAGTGGCTCTCGAAATCGTGGATGAATTGGTGATCATTTTCCAACGTTTTATAAATTCAGGATCAGTCCTGTGGATTGGAGGGTAGCCAATGTTATTCTACTTTTTAAGAAAGGATGGAGAGAGAAAAAACAGGGGATTATAGACCAGTTGGCCTGACATCGGTAGTGGGGAAGATGTTGGAGTCAATTATAAAAGATGAAATAGCGGCACATGGTGGATAGTAGTAATAGGGTGGGTCCAAGTCGGCATTGATTTATGAAGGGAAAATCGTGCTTGATTAATCTTATGAAATTTTTTGAGGATGTAAGTAGGAAAGTGAACAAGGGAGAGCCATTCGATGTAGTGTACCTGGACGTTCAGAAAGCCTTTGATAAGCTCCCCCATCGGAGATTAGTGGGCAGAATTAGAGCACATGGTATTGGGGGTAAGTACTGACATGGATAGAAAATTCGTGTGCAGACAGGAAACAAAGAGTAGGGATTAACGTGTCCCTTTCAGAATGGCAGGCAGTGACTAATGAGCTCGGTGCTGGGAACACAGCTATTAACAATATACATTAATGATTTAGATGAAGGGATTTTACTTCGGAGTCACGTGAGTGATTACGTGAAGACCCCGCCAGCACGCATGCGCGACATATCGTCGAACGCATTGCGGAAGCGACAGTCGGGAAGAGCGTCGCTCCTCCAGCGTAAGTTTAAAAACTTACGGAAGGTAAGTCTCACCTGTAGTGGTGAGCGTGGCGACTCGGTGTTTTTCTTACTTACAGGAGAAAACCCATCATGGAGTCGCGGAAATCAAAGAGAGCAGCAGCTAAATCCGCTGCTGTGGGAAGCAGCCAGCAGCGTGCCGCTACTCCAGAGCTGCAGGTGTTACCGGCAGCTCCCGACTTTTCGCCGATGAGGACCGCAGGTACGCCGCGGGCGGGCGGCAAAACCACCCGGAAGTCGGACGGGGCCGTTGACTCAGCTGGGTCCGGACCCGAAGACACCCCGTTCGCTGATAGCGACGGCGGGCGTCTCTCCCGCATGGAGCGGATGATGGAGCAGTTGCTCCAGCGTGACCTGTTTTTGCAGGGGCAGAGTCACAGTGGGCCTCTTCGCAGGCCCACGGCAGAATCCTATCATGGACTGCCAAATGTCTCACCCTCTTCGCAGGGGAGCATTAGGGGTCAGAACTGGGCTGACCCTGAAGAGGGGGACTTGGCTGATCAACCAGCAGTGTCAGGGGTGCAAGAAGAGTTACTGGATATGGTGAACAAACATGCCGTTCCTACTCAGAAAGGACTGCCTATTCACCAGAAGCTGGCAGCCAGCATTAACTATATGGCTACCAACCAGCTTCAGGAGCAAGCCGTTAACGCAACAGCTGAGAAGTATCTCGCTCCTGAAAATTGTAACTCTCTGAATGTTCCTGCGGTGAATAACCCTATATGGGGGAACATGAGCCCTACTATTAGAGGGCAGGAAATCAAGCTTCAGAGGATTCTGAAACTATTGGCAGCCGGGATCACAGCAGTGGCCAGGACTGCTGTAGGGGTGGAGTTACCAGAAGAACTGCAAGATGCTCTGGCTTTGCTGTGTAACACACAGTTCGAAATAAACAGCTATCGGAAGAGCATCATAAAACCTGCACTTAATCCCAAATTTGCGGGGTTATGCAGGTCAGGTAACTTGCAACCACCTAATCTGCTGTTTGGGGATATCCTTCCAAAACAGGTGAAAGAACTGGATGAGGAGGCCAAGGCTATAGGCCTGATTAAGGTACCTGGTACCTCCAAACACCATTATCAGCAGCGGCAGCACCCCTACACACCCACCGGACAGCGATACTATAACAGACCATCCGGTGGTGAAAGCTCGAAGGCCGGCCCACCTGCACAACGGTTTTTTTTAGGCCATGGCCCAGCCCGGCCTTCTTGGAAAATGCGCCATCCCTACAACACAGCAACACAGCAACAAAAGAAGCAAGGGCAAAGACCGCAACACCGGCAGTAACCATGGAGGTAGGTGGGTCTGGTTCCCTCAGGACCATTGCATGTCTAAATTCATCAAATGTGGGGGGACGGTTGCACTTGTTTCATGATGTATGGCGCACCTTTACCTCTGACCCTTACATACTCGGAAGTATTCAGGGTTATAAAATTGAGTTTATTCACGAACTCCCTACCCCAGTTCAGCATTCGCCTAGCCGGAAGTTTATACTTTCACAAAAAGAAAGAACGGCAGGCCATACTGAACTATCAAGACTAATCAACAAAGGGGTAATTGAGAAGACTATCAGAGAATCTCAGGAGTTCATATCGAATATATTTACTAAAAATAAAAGAGATGGCGGGTGCCGCATCATTATAGACCTGACCGAACTAAATACTTCCGTTCAGTATGTTCATTTTAAAATGGACACTTTTGTCACGGCTAGACAGCTAATATCTGAAAGGTACTACATGGCTTCCGTTGACCTTAAGGATGCATACTATTCAGTACCTATACACTCATAGGAAATACCTGAAATTTATCTGGATGGGACAATTATGGCAGTATAAAGCCTTACCCAACCGGTTATCATCAGCACCCAGGCTGTTTACCAAAATATTGAAACCAGCTTTAGCCTATTTAAGGAAACAAAACCATATTGTCATGGCCTACCTTGATGATATCCTCATCGTCAGGGAGAATTTGGAGATGGCTACATTGGCAGTTCTAGCCACAAAAGATCTTTTTCAAAAGCTGGGATTTATCATACATCCAAATAAATCGAAATTGGAACCCTCCACTACCATGGATTATTTGGGGTTCACTATTGACTCTGTGCAAATGTCTATCACCTTACCACCTAACAAGGTGGCGGACTTGATAGAAGCATGCAGGAGCCTCACTGGCATCAGGGATCCATCCATACGGCAAGTAGCCAGAGTGATTGGGAAAATAGTGGCTGCATTTCCCGCAGCACAATTTGGGCCACTCCATTATCAAAACCTTCAAAGAGCAAAAATTATAGCTCTCAAAAATCATGTAGGCCATTTTGACAGGCCTATGAAACTACCAGAAAAGGCAACATCTGAGTTAAATTGGTGGATAGAGAATGCACAGCTTTGTTCTAACCCCATCACTACCATGAATCCCTCGGTTATCTTACAAACTGATGCCAGTGCTAAAGGTTGGGGAGCAACTAATACCACCACGAGTTGTGGAGGTAGATGGAGTGCACAAGAGCTAACCCTATTCAAATCATTAGGGATTTATTATTCAGAAATGCTGGGAGCATTTCATGGACTTAGGGCATACTGCTCAGATATGCACCAGTTGCATGTCAGGTTACAAATTGACAACACCACAGTGGTGGCCTATATTAATCATATGGGTGGAATAAAGTCGATATCATGTGATGAATTGGCTAATAATATCTGGCACTGGTGTCTGCAAAGGGAAATTTGGATCTCAGCCACTTACCTTCCAGGTAAGCTAAACACAGTGGCAGATCACGAAAATTCAATGACAACATAGAATGGATGTTGGATTGGAAAGTGTTTACGGATATTATAGAACATTATGGGACACCAGATATCGACCTTTTTGCATCCAGACTTAATCACCAACTTCCAACATATGTTGCTTGGGAACCGGACCCATGGGGCAGTAGCGATGGACGCTTTCTCGCTACATTGGGGGGATTTGTTCTGCTATGCATTTCCCCCCTTCTGCCTCATCAGTCGGGTCTTGCAAAAAATAAGACAAGACTCCGCATCGGGTATTTTGGTTGTGCCCGACTGGCCTACCCAACCATGGTTCCCAGCAGTACAGAAGATGGCCACAGAACCTTGCATCCGGGTCAACAAACGACCTAGTTTATTGATACATCCCGTTACAGGGGATAGCCATCCATGCCATGACCGCATGGACCTGTTAATTTGCAGATTCTGAAACGGCCACTTCTGGGATACGGACTCACCGACAGAACAATAAATACCATCTCAGCGTCGTGCAGGGAGTCCACCAGAAAACAGTACCTGACCTATATCAGGAAGTGGGAAGTGTTCTGTACTACGACGAACACTACCTATGAAACAGCCACCATCACGGAAGTACTGGAATTCCTGGCTACCCTTCACTTCGATGAAGGATTAAGCTACAGTGCCATCAACTGTGCAAGGAGTGCTCTATCGAATTATGTGGGCAAAGGGAGTGATCATCTGGCTATTGGATCACACCCATTAGTGTCTAAACTAATGAGGGGAATATTTAATTCCAATCCCCCAAGGCCCAGATACAACCATACGTGGGACATTAGCATAGTCTTGACTATGTTACGAGGATGGACACCCAATTCGGGGCTCACCTTGGACAAGCTCACCTACAAAATGGTAATGATTATGGCACTTGTCACAGCACAACGGGTCCAGTCCCTACACAAGTTAAGTATGGACGCCATGACTATCACTAATGCCAAAATAACTTTTCTTATACAGGGGTTGTTAAAACAAGACCGACCCGGTTCGTCTGGACAAACATTAGAGTTTCAAGCTTATCCTGCAGATACTCGACTCTGCATCGTTACACTGATATTACAATATATCAAAGTCACAAAGACTCTAAGGGGCACGGAGAAAGCTTTGCTTATAAGCCATAAACGGCCCCATCACAAAGTCACGGTGCAAACCATATCAAGATGGTTAAGGGTGGTGTTAGATGCAGCGGGGGTGGGCACTAATGTCTTCAAATCTCACTCCACCAGGGCTGCATCTACTTCGGCGGCTAGGATGATGGAAGTACCCATGGACCACATCCTGGCCACAGCGGGTTGGAGCAATGAGAAGACATTCCAACGCTTCTATAATAAACCCGTGGCCTCTCCTGACACATTTGCAGGAAAAGTTTTGAGTACTGCTAAATAGTTACCCTATGTGGGATATATTATTGTTTTGGTATGAATAAATACCTATTTTGTTTTTCAGCCAGTGTCATGTCTGAAATACGTTCATCCTCTAATCCCAGCATGGCAGTGTGTGAGCATGGACTCGTTCCAGGGCATGAAATCACAGAGCTTTGAAATCTTCACGTAGTCACTCACGTGACTCCGAAGTAAAATAGTAAGATTAAATGAGAACTTACCAGTTTGAAGTTTGATCTTTATTTTATGAGGAGTTACGATGAGGGATTACGTGCCCTCCGCTCCCAAAACCCTCTATTATAAAGTTCAACTGGTATGAAAGTTCTCTCTTATCTTACTATATTAGTCTACATTGCTATCTGTGATTTCACACCACTGCTTTGAAGTATGTCGCGCATGCGTGCTGGCGGGGTCTTCACGTAATCCCTCATCGTAACTCCTCATAAAATAAAGATCAAACTTCAAACTGGTAAGTTCTCATTTAATCTTACTATTAAGTGTGACATTAGCAAATTTGCAGATGACACAAAGCTGGGTGGTAGTGTGAACTGTGAGGAGAATGCTATGAGGATGCAGGGTGCTTTGGACAGGTTAGGTGAGTGGGCAGAGGCATGGCAGATGCAGTTTAATGTGGATACATGTGAGGTTATCCACTTTGATGGCAAGAACAGGAAGGTAAATTATTACCTGAATGGTGTCAAGTTAAGAAAAACGGAAGTACAGCGAAATCTGGGTGTCGTTGTTCAGCAGTCACTGAAAGCATGCAGATACAGCAGGCAGTGTAGAAAGCTAATGTCATGTTGGCCTTCATAACAAAGTGAGTTAAGTATAGGAGAAAGAGGTCCCACAATTATAGAATTATACAATTCTCTGGATGCTTTCAAGAAAAGGTTATAGAGCTCCTAAAGGTAGCGGAGTCAATGGATATGGGGAGAAGACAGGGAAGGGGTACTGATTGTGGATGATCAATATGATCACAGTGAATGGCGGTGCTGGCTTGAAGAGCCGAATGGCCTACTCCTGCGCATGTTGTTTATTGTCTATTGTCTATTCTTGTTCGGCCACAACTACAGTTTGTCTCTGCCCCGCACGCAGGAGTTCAGGAGAGGTGTGAATGGCCTAGTTACGTTTCAAAGTAGATTTACTAAAGTGAGTCCAAGCACAACATTTTATTCACATAGAACGGTTAACGAGGAAACTGTTCGAATGTGAACAGGATGTCAGGGTCTGAAAACCAACATAACAATCAGGAAACCTCAAGGGCATGTGGATAAACAAAATCATCAAGCCATCGGAGAAAAGTTAAAAGCAATCCGGAAGGACATGAAATAAAACGAACGGCAAAGGAAACTAATGTGAAACGAGGAAACATTTACTTCCTGCCCGCGCTGCAGCCTACCGAGAATCTTTTCACTCCTTTCAACTTCTGACAATGGTCTTCCACCTGAAAAATCAGTTATCTTACTCCTGCCACGGTGCTGTCCAGAGGCGCAGCGGTAGAGCTGCTGCCTCACAACGTCGGGTTGGATCCTGTCTCCGGGTGCTGTCTGTGCGGAGTTTGTACGTTCTCCCAATGGCCGCGTGGGATTTCTCCGGGTGCGCGGCATTCCTCTCACACTCAAAAAACTTGTAGATTTGTGGGTTTAAATGTATGTTGCGAAAGTGACTACTATAGAAGCACTGCACTTGTTTACATTCCCAGCATCTGACGCTTTCTGTCAGGGTTTTTCTGCAACAGGAGGATCTGGAAAACTGTACCATTTGAAGTGGGGGGGGGGGGGGGGGGGGGGGTCCACGATTAAAAAATCAGCTGATTCGGGGACTGATAGGGAGAAAAGCAGCTTCGGGCATGTGAGGGGCGGGTTTACGCGGCAAAATATCATATGGTTGTGAATACGATGACACCCATCACTAAAGAGGAAGTACATTGGACTTGTTTGCCTTCCACCCCAGTGAGGAATGTGGGAAATCCGATGTGGTGGATGCTTATGTTAACTTTTATGTAGTTGTGTGTCTTGTTGCTCTGTTTTCGTATGGCTGTATGGTAATTCACATATCACTGTACCTTAATTGGTACATGTGACAATAAAAGACCTTTGAAACCTTTATACTTTTACCGGGATATCGTTACGAACGCCATGGGAGTGTCCGCAAAAAACAGTATTGTTTGTATCCCCGCACTAGGGTTGAGTGCTGACCAGAATGCTGGCCCGTAATATGAGGAAGATCAAAGGTTTTTCAAAGTTATCTTCGAAGTTGGAGTCTAGAGAGAGATGAGAGTTATCTGCACAGGATAATGGAAACATGATTGGCGGAGACTGTTTGCAAAAGAGGAAGCAACAACGGTGATTTACTGGCCCTTGTGGACAACGAAGTGAGAACAAACAGAAGAAACGTAACTGACAGACTGCCAAAGAGATATTGTTCTGTGTTTATAGTCACTGACACCTGTCTAAAGAAGGGTCTCGAACCGAAACGTCACCCATTCCTGCTATCCAGAGATGCTGCCTGTCCCGCTGAGCTGCTCCAGCATTTTACGCCTATCTCAGTGTTTTGTTGCTTTGCCTCCTCAAGGCTCACCTGTTAACGATGGCAGCACTTCAATGTCAAGGTCTTATATTCTGAGGACAGATCGCGAAAGAACAATTTGTCAGAATCGCGATGTGAGAAGATTATTAAAACATGACCCCCCTGTAATGACAAGCACCAATCAGCTAAACAGTTTAATGGCTCGTGTCAACTTCCCCGAGCGCTATATCTGCAATACAGCTGGTTACATTAATTCTTCACGACTCACTGGCATAGCAGTCCTCGGCAGAGGCGATATATTTGCATCCACATGCGCGGACTCCTCGATCTGTCCCGAGGCGCCATGATGTCGAGCTTTTCGTGCATCGTCTACCCCGGCATGCCTATTCGGCCCCACTGATGACCCCCTTCTCCCGACTCAAATACCCCTCGCCCCGGACAACCCCCGCCAGACACCTAACCTCTCTCGACCTTTTGATCTCCTACTGCCACCACAACATAGACCATCACTATTTCCCCACTACCCGGCACAGTTCTCGACTCACTCAATACTACTCCCAATATTAGCATCAAACCCGTGACAATGGAAGTGCCGCCGTAGTCTGGTAGACTGACCTCCAGCGTGCTGAAGCCAGGCGTCAGATCTCAGGCACACCCATGCTCACCATTGACACTGAACCAGTGACGCCTCCACAGCCTCCAACCCGTTTCCCCGTTGCCCAGTCGTTATACTCCAGTTCCTTTACAGGTCCATTCCCCATGAGGAAGGCCTCGGGGCCTCCGTTTCATCAGTGATCAGATAACCAATCAGATCCCCTCAGTTAACATTCTGTTCCAGCGTCGAGATCAAGGGTGGACTCGGCGACCGTTTTGCCGAACAAGCGCTCGGTCCGCCAAGGCCTATTGGATCTCCCGGTTACGAATCTCCCATTCCAATCCCCATACTGCCCTTTCTGTCCCGGTCCTTCTTTTTGTTTCTCTTATTTTCCCCGTGTCAAAAGTGTAGCAGTGGATGCTCGCATCGGCCCCATTTATGCCTGTCTTTTCGTTGATTACATCGAATGCTCTTTACTCTACACATAACCAGCAGCATCCCCAAGCATGTCTCTGCTGCATCGATGGCTGTGACTGGGCTGCCTTCTGCACACAGGGACTCATTGATTGCATCAATTTCACTAATATTTTCGACCCAGCCATAAACTTCGTTTGGTCTCTCTGTGGTAACTCTCACCAGTCTCTTGTGATCTCTGAATCGATCACAGGTGATAGAATAGAATATCCACCGACACTTGGTATAACCCCATTGATTCTCACAGCTGCCTTTACTACACCTACACCCACGCCTCTTGCAATGTCTCCATCTCTTACTCTGAGTCTCTCCACCACTTCTCCAATTGCTCCAAAGATAACGCTTCCACTCCAGGACATCTGAGATTTCCTCTTCTCGTTTTAAGATTACAAAAAAAAAAATGGGTGTTGTTTCAGTGTCTCAAAGACACTCGTTTCTTGACAAAATAATAACACATTAATATCAAACATCATCCAAAGTATTTATTAACTTTTTCTATCTTTCCATTAAACACGGTGAGAATGAAAACATATTACTGACCATAACTAGAACAGTGTAAGGCGTGGTAAAGCCGAGATTGCATTAATTTGACCTCCCACGCTCTCTTAAGCATTTATGCAGAATATTGGAAAAGGCTAAAAAAGACAAATTCAGATAAATTGTTTATCATTCAAAGAATGTCACTTTGATATCTCCTCCATGGGAATATCTATCCAGTCAGTTTCCGACACGTACGCATTAGCCGAATAAAGATGTTTTCATGCAAGCTCTCGGACAAACATCAAATGCAGTGATCTCAAAGCAAATCAATATGTGTGTGTGTGATTATACAGCGAGTGAAGACAATGCAGTGGAGGTCTGCTTGTTCATGTTGCTGGAAAGGTGAGAGGTATGTGCTGTCCAATGTAACGCAGAACCTTTTTCATCTTCAGGACTCGCGTTGGAAGAAAGTACCTGAGGAATAAAAACATTGCGTAAGTTAAAATGTACAATGGAGTTAATTAGAACTAGTCGTGATAATATTGTCTCCATTAAATCCTCTTAATTACCAATGCATGGTCTAAGCATACGGAAAGTGATTCCTGAAAATTAATAGACACCATGATATGATGTGGAGGCAATGTAAAAGTAACTTGTTTTGTAATTTCTACGCAAATATATGCTATGTTAATGCGTATGTATTGTTAAATTTAATTCCTATAGTGTCACTGATATTTCACCATAGTCCTCATTGTTCGGTGGGAAATGCATCCTGAATTGCACAACTCCCAACCCACACATCGCTGGTGTCGGGATACAGACAGAGGAGGCAAACAATGAAATGTTTTCCTTACCGCCTTCATGGCTCTGATGTAAAACATGGAAACGAGTCGTCGACCCCAATGGGTGCTGCAAGGGCAGGAACAGTGAATGTGCCGCAGTGAAGTTGGTCATTGCTGTTTGTAGAGCAGGCAGCCGGGAAAGCAGGATCGGTGAGAATCTGCGGAGTCCGCTCTGCGGGAGTGATAAAGAATGACAGGAATCTCAGTGCGTGAGAGACTGCATCACACGGCGAGGTTTGTCCAATTATGGAAGAACGGTGACATTGGAATAATCATCAGGACGGATTGTGTACAATTCTGTTTTGTGAAAGGACCCGTTGTTGGAGTGAGAACAGAACTGCCCGTGGGCTGCTTTCTCGGAACATTGTTTTTTATATTTCACGAAAACTTTGAAGCACGGAAGTGAATACAGAAAAACTCAATCCGTGGAACGATTTTCCACACAGATGTCCGGTTACTGTGGGATGGATCTTCAATATAATTATGGAGAGAGTCAGAACTTTCAATATAATTATGGAGAGAGTCAGAACTGGACCTAGGGTTGAGAATTTTGATTGGAGAAAGGCTAACTTTGAGGGAATGCTTAATAATTTAAAAGGAGTGACATTTTGTTTTATGGGAAGGATGTAGAAGAGAAATGGAGGACATTTAAAGGGGAAATTGTAAGAGTACAGAATCGTTATGTCCCCGTTCGGTTGAAAGGAAATAGTAAAAATCGGAAACAGCCATGGTTTTCAAGGGAAATTGGACACTTGGTTCGAAAAAAGAGAGATATCTACAATATTTATAGGAGGCATGGAGTAAATGAGGTGCTTGATGAGTATAAAGAATGTAAAAAGAATCTTAAGAAAGAAATAAGAAAAGCTAAAAGAAGATATGAGGTTGCTTTGGCTAGAAAGGTGAAAATAAATAAAATTGGATCATTAGAGAGCCAGAATGGACAGCTATCTGCAGAGCCAAAAGAGATGGTGGAGATATTGAACAATTTCTTTTCTTCGGTATTCATCAAGGAGAAGGATATTGAACTCTGTGAGGTAAGGGGAAAAAGTAGAGTAGCTATGGAAACTATGAGATTCAAAGAGGAGGAAGTACTGACACTTTTGAAAAATATAAAAGTGGATAAGTCTCCAGGTCCTGACAGGACATTCCCTAGGACATTGAGGGAAGTTAGTGTAGAAATAGCAGGGGCTATGACAGAAATATTTCAAATGTCATTAGAAACGGGAATAGTGCCGGAGGATGGGCGTACTACGCATGTTGTTCCATTGTTGAAAAAGGGTTCAAAGAATAAACCTAGTAATTATAGACCTGTTAGTTTGACGTCAGTGGTGGGCAAATTAATGGAAAGGATACTTAGAGATAATATATATCAGCATCTGGATAAACAGGGTCTGATCAAGAACAGTCAACATGGATTTGTGCCTGGAAGGTCATGTTTGACAAACCTTCTTGAATTTTCTGAAGAGGTTACTAGGGAAATTGATAAGGGTAAAGCAGTGGATGTTGTCTATATAGATTTCAGTAAGGCCTTTGACAAGGTTCCCCGTGGAAGGTTGGTTAAGAAGGTTCAATCTTTGGGTGTTAATGGCGGAGTAGCAAGATGGATTCAACAGTGGCTGAATGGGAGATGCCAGAGAGTAATGGTGGATGGCTGTTTGTCAGGTTGGAAGCCGGTGACCAGTGGGGTGCCTCAGGGATCGGTGTTGGGTCCACTGTTGTTTGTCATATACATCAATGATCTAGATGATGGGGTGGAAAATTGGATAAGTAAGTATGCAGATGATACTGAGATAGGTGGTTCTGTGGATAATGAAGTAGATTTTCAAAGTCTACAGAGAGATTTGGGCAATTTGGAAGAGTGGGCTGATAGGTGGCAGATGGTGTTTAACGCTGATAAGTGTGAGGTGCTACATCTTGGCTGGACAAATCAAAATAGGACGTACATGGTAAATGGTAGGGTATTGAGGAATGCTGTGGAACAGAGGGATCTAGGAATAACTGTGCATAGTTCCCTGAAGGTGGAATCGCATGTAGATAGGGTGGTAAAGAAAGCTTTTGGTGTGCTGGCCTTTATAAATCAGAGCATTGAATATAGGAGCGGGGAAGTAATGTTAAAATTGTGCAAGGCATTGGTGAGACCAATTCTGGAGTATGGTGTACAATTTTGGTTGTCTAATTATAGGAAGGATGTCAGCAAAATAGAGAGAGTACAGAGGAGATTTACTAGAATGTTGCCTGGGTTCCAGCAACTAAGTTACAGAGAAAGGTTGAACAAGTTAGGTCTTTATTCTTTGGAGCGCAGAAGGTTAAGGGGGGACTTGATTGAGGTCTTTAAAATGATGAAAGGGATAGACAGAGTTGATGTGGATAAGCTTTTCCCATTGAGGGTAGGGAAGATTCAAACAAGAGGGCATGACATGAGAATTATGGGACAGAAGTTTAGGGGTAACATGAGGGGGAACGTCTTTACTCAGAGAATGGTGGCTGTGTGGAATGAACTTCAAGCAGATGTGGCGGAGGCAGGGTCGATTTTAACATTTAAAAGTAAAGTGGATAGGTATATGGACGGGAAGGGAATGGAGGGGTATGGTCCGAGTGCAGGTAGATGGGACTAGGGGAAAATAAATGTTCGGCACGGACTGGAAGGGCCGAGAGGGCCTGTTTCCGTGCTGTAATTGTTATATGGTTATGTGGAAGAGACTGAACTC
The DNA here is from genome assembly GCA_963514005.1 of Raja brachyura. The sequence goes on from OY740815.1 coordinate 17,026,653, forward strand.
ACCGTCATGGTCGACATTATCGCCGGCAACTGTGATGTTCAGAACGTCATCGTCGCCAGCGCCCATCGAGAACTGACAACCCCTAGAAGCAATGGTTTTACTCTCGGCATCGTCATAGTCGTCAGGAACCAGGTCTAGGAGGAAGCATAAGCCAGAATGATGGGCCTGAAGCTCAATATTGTACAGCAAGCTCCGCCTGATGAGAGAGTCTGCTCATCGTGTGAATGGGGATTTGGAAGGAGAGAGGATCTTGAGCCTTCTTGTGGCGATGAACTAATTAATCGCGCATCAAGCCTGCAAGACCGACAACGCATTGTGTGTCAAAGGAGAAACATTGAATGTTTCGTTCAATCACATAGCTGGTTGCAGACGAGAGGTGTTTCTTCAAATTCAAACTCGATCACTGTTCTCTCGGAAAGCAAATGTCTTCCAACACCTTGAGATCTTTTCCCACTCATTCTCGGCAAACATTTTCGGACGCATTTCCATGTCCGTTTCTGATCAAAGGCAGAATAAAATAAAATAAGAAAAAAGGAAAAGGCAACAATTGTACCAACCGTGAACACTGGAGGAGTTTCCTTCGGGATGTTCTTGTGCAAGAAGAGAACCATCCAGAGGGTCGCTGGTGTAATATTCGAGTTGATCGATGGAATCAATGGAACCAGAGACTAAAAGTCAACACAGCACAAGCGACAGATATTAAACTCTCCAATTTCAGGTTCCTTGCACTTTACTTGCACTTTTCTTTCTCTGCTGATTCAAACTTCTGCCGCCCTTTGACTTCTCCATTTCTCTGCTTATCACCTCCAGCCTTGGTGACGACCTCCACTCTTCTCCCCCAAATTCACTCATCTGAAAATCCCCCCACCCCCGTATGGATATACCTCTCATTTTTCAGATCATGTCCCAACTCCTCCCCTCGCTTCATTCTTTATATCTACCTCCCTGTGGACCCCTTGAAGAAGGGTCCAGATACCAAAGCCCCTCAGCCCATTTCCCATCACAGATTCTGTCTGACCTCTGAGATCCCCCAGCAGATTGTTTTTATTGCCTGGCGTATCTGTTGGGTTTTATTTTTGTCTTTTTATTAAGTGATCATTAGTCAAGTGAAGTCAAGTCACATTTATTTATATAGCACATTTAAAAAACAACTCTCGTTGACAAAAGTGCTTTACATTTGTTATTAGAGGCGTATACACAAGCAGGCTACATACATATATACAAATAGCCCTCGCTCAGAGGACGCCAGGAAAGGCGTGGGAGAACAGATACGTTTTCAGACTAGACTTAAAGTAGTGGATGGAAGGGCAGTTCTAATGGGTTGGGGCATGCTGTTCCACAGTCTAGGAGCTGCGACCGCACAGGCGCGGTCGCCCCAGAGCTTATGCCTAGAGTGCGGGACATTCAGCAACCCCAAGTCGGCCGATCTGAGAGACCTGGAAGTGGTGTAGTGGGTGAGAAGACTTTTAATGTAGGTGGGTGCAAGCCCATTGAGGGCGTTGTAGACAAAGAGGAGGGTCTTGAAATTAATTCGGAACTGCACAGGGAGCCAGTGGAGAGAGGCCAGGATCGGGGTGATGTGGTCCCTTTTTCGGGTGCCCGTCAGGAGTCTCGCTGCGGCGTTTTGGACCAGTTACAGGCGGGACAGGGAAGATTGGCTGATGCCAGTGTAAAGGGAGTTGCAGTAATCTAGGCGAGAGGAGATAAATGTGTGGATGATCTTTTCGAGGTCATCAAACAGGAGGAATTGTTTTATTTTAGCTATTATCTGAAGCCGAAGCTAGCTTTTACACGGCATTGACTTGTTTGTCAAACTTCAGTGCTGAGTCAAATATCACGCCAAGATTTTTGACGTGAGGTTTGAGTAGTGGGGTAAGGCTTCCAAGGCTGCCTGCTATCATTTTGTTTGAGTCCGAGGGGCCGAGAAGGATGACCTCAGACTTACTCTCGTTTAGTTGGAGGAGGTTCTGGGCCATCCAGCACTTTATATCCTCGAGGCAGCGGGTAAGGTTAATCAGATTTCATTGTTTTTTGGGCTTCAGGGGGACGTACAGTTGTGTATCGTCTGCATAGCAATGGAAGGAAATGCCGTGCCTTTCAATGACTTGGCCTAAGGAGAGCATATACAGGGAGAAGAGAATGGGGCCAAGGATGGAGCCTTGTGGAACCCCACAGCAGAGGCTAGCTGGGGAGGAGAAAGAGTTGCCTATGTTAGTAGAGAAACCCCCATCATTGAGGTAGGAGATGAACCAGCTCAGGGCAGTGGCATCAATACCAACCCTGTACCGGAGACAGTCAATTAGGATGGTTTGGGCGACTGTATCAAATGCTGCACTGAGGTCAAGAAGGAGCAGGATTGCACAGTCACCGGAGTTAACGGTGAGCAGTAAGTCGTTATGTACCTTCAACAAGGCAGACTCTGTGCTGTGGTGAGCCCTGAAACCTGATTGAAAGGTTTCCACGATAGTATTTTGGTGAATGTAAGGCTTAAGTTGATTTAGGATTACCCTTTCAAGGGCTTTTGAGAGGAAAGGCAGTTTAGAAATGCGTCTGTAGTTGCTTCGCAAGGTGGAGTCGAGGTTAGTTTTTTTCAGGAGTAGCTGGACCACCGCATGCTTGAAGCAGGTAGGTACAGTGCCAGTGGCCAGAGAACTGTTGAAGATGGCGAGGATACTGGGACCGGCAGTTATGATGATGTCCTTTAGGAGGGCAGAGGGGACAGTGTCGAGGGGGCAGGTTGTAGGTTTCTTGGTGGTGAAAAATGTAGTAAATTCCTCGCACTTAGTCGGGGACCCGGTTAAGCTGATGCTGGTGGCAGGACAAATGATGGCGGTGATGGTGCTAAAAAGGACCATTAATGCGATTGTTGGAATTGAGACCACATTTATCCTTTCAAAAGTGGATGTCAGGTGCAAATACTCACCTGAATCATGTGTCTGACTGAAATTGTTGTCAGCAGGAATATCCTCAATCTCTTCATAAATTGCCTGGTAAACGCCGATCGGTGATCCCCTGCCACTAATATCTGCAGCTGCTGGAGACACGGTTGGGTTAAACTTACTGAAATGCAAGACTTGAATTTAACAGTTCAACATTTGTGAAATGCAAAATGGTAATGCGTTGATAATCAAGGTAAAGTGGTGGCGAACAGAAACATCGAAGAATCTCGCTACATGGATAATGTCTAATTACAAAAAACGAGCTAATGATATTAACATTAGGACCATCTAAAGCATGCTGCGTCAGTAGGACTTCCTCACGTTAACGATGATTACATTCTGGGTGGTGTTGCTAGGTATTTGCAGACAGCAGCAGTGTGGCGGACGGTGATGAAAAAATGAACTTTTCGAAGGTTTGTCAATTTAGGAAGTGACAGATAAGTGACAGATAAGGATTGCGTTGCATCAAATGCATTTTATGAGATGGGGAATAAGGAAGTCCTCGTTCATTAAACGCTAGAAATGTGCAACATCTCGCTGTGATGAATAGAATCTAATCAGATTGTTCGAGGTTCTGCAGCGGGTCCGGATAAGTGAAATGAGCCAAATGTTGAACAGATATTTGAACGACGGTCACGTGACTCGAGGAGACATCCAACAAGAAACCATTAACCTTTCCATTCTGTTACTACAAATGGAGAATTCGAATAGAACCGCTTAAAGAGTTACAAAATATACTTATTTCATAATGCAAGAACATTGGGAAAAGTGGTTGGAACCGGAGTCTCACCGAGTTGTGAAATACTATCCGGAACAATAATTGTGTCAGTTGAACCTCACCTCTTTTTGCTGCCCGTCTCCGTGATATCATCATCAGTGCGAGTAATTCACCGACGAGGACGATTCCAAGGGTTATACAGGCGACAACAATCATAGAGGGCATCTTATTCCCCAACACTGAAATACAAATTCAGGGGTAACTTCATAACAGAAGTTGTAGCTCCATAGTTAAAGCAGGCGCAGCGAGCTTTGATTAATTTTCACCTCTGATTGTGCATCTTCCTTCGCCACGAATGTTCCCAATAATCGTCTGGGGGGCATTGCAGCAGATTATTAACACGTGAGTGGAAACCAATACAGAGACTAATTCTCAATCAGGCCTGGTTTATCAGGACTATCCCTTGCATAGTGGTCCCCATTGGCTGCAGACCGCGTGATTTCTCATGCCAGGGAGGACAAACTCGACCGAAACAAGTTATTTTGATTTCAACTCACAGTTCTGGATTTGGAACGATTGCCCGTTCAAGAACATAAAAATATCCCCAGAATAGCCGCGTCTGCAAATAGGTTGTGACTACAATGATCATCACCAAGCATCGCGCGATAGAGGAACTCGAATAGAAAGATACATTTTCGGAGTCGAGTCTAAACTAGTTTAATATAAACAAGACGAGCAATAACACTCATAATTAGGGCTCTGCCGTTGGCGTTTTGTTTTACATTTTCCTGCCGATGACCACTACACAGGGGTTATGACGTCACAAAGAGATGTGGTGAAATCAACGGGATTCTTTGTCGTGCTGGGCGGAACGGGATGAATACAGAACTTATCGGAAAGTCCTGATATTTACCCAGAGGCGCCCTGTATCCAACTAGCAGATACATAATTATATTCAAACATAATGTGTATCCACAGAGCTCGGCACACACCCGGTGTCATAAAATCCAAATCAGAGGAATACTGACACCAAGAAGTGCATGTCCTCAATGTTGACATCGTTTTGCTCAGGATGATGCTTGTTACAAAGGGCCGAACATGTATGATGTGCACTAAGAGTAAGTCATCAGGGGTATTTCGACAATACTTTATAAAAGAGCAAACCCTTTTCTCCACTGACTCGAAATGCAACCGTCAGTTAGGAATAATGACACCGACAAATTCTTCTCAACGTCACAACTAATCGTGGTTACAACACATGATACGAATTCATTAATAGCCGCTAATCAGTAAAAGAAAGAAATTCTACCAACTGCCAACTTTCATTGAGGCACCTGATCGCCACTTTATTGGGGGTGTCGAGGGCAGACAACAATGCGAACGGTCGCATTCTGTGCCGCCACAAAAATATTTTGGCTGGAGTTGGACACACAGTTTTAGAAGTTTATAAGACCAGTTCAAATAATGGGCGACACAATGTGTAAACTATCCATCGTGTACTTTTGTAGTTCACAAATCCTACCAAGCGAGTATCAGAATTGTCAGCAAAGATTGGGATTCTAAACATCAACATCGCGTGAATAATAAATACCTGAAATGCTGGAGCCAGTGGGATTCAAAACTGGACATGTGAACATTATTGCAAACACATATTATCAGCTTAATCTATTTAGGTGTTCTGCATTAAAGAAACTAAAAATCATGTTTCCCTTCCGTTGGAAGAGGGGGGAGGAGCGACACCCGGCTGGTGAGTATAAAACCCCAGCGCGGGGCTTGCTCCCACAGGAGCCGTGGGAAGAGGGGGAGGAGCGACACCCGGCTGGTGAGTATAAAACCCCAGCGCGGGGCTTGCTCCCACAGGAGCCGTGGGAAGAGGGGGAGGAGGCACAATCACTAACGTTCCATCCAGATAAGGGTTTTTTTTTAGGAAGCCGCTGATTGGTGGGAAGTGGATTAGAGCAAGCAGCTGATTGGCAGTCAGATTCCAGCAGTTTGTAGTGTACTGTATTTTGTATTGTATCCAGGGTAAATGGGGAATTGTACTTTGTATTGTGTTGATATTGTATCCTGTGTAAGGGGGCAGTATGAAGGCCAGGGCAGTGTACTGTTCTGGATGTCAGATGTGAGAGGTCAGGGAATCTGATAGCCCTCCAGACGTCCACATCTGCGCCAGGTGCGTCGAGATGGGGCTCCTAAAGGACTGTGTTAGGAACCTGGAGCAGCAGCTCGATGACCTCCGTTTGGTCAGGGAGAGTGAGGAGGTCATAGACAGGAGTTACAGGGAGGTGGTCACTCCCAGACCACGGGAGGCAGACAAGTGGGTCACTGTTAGGAAGGGCAAGGGGCAGAGGCAGGGACTAGAGAGTACCCCGGTGGCTGTACACCTGGAAAATAGGTATTCATGTTTGAGTACGATTGGAGGGGCCAGCCTACATGGGGGCAGCAACAGCGGCCGGGCCTCCGGCACAGAGACTGGCCCTGATGCTCAGAAGGGTTGCAAAAAGAGGAGGGCAATTGTAATAGGGGACTCCATAGTTAGGGGGTCAGATGGGCGATTCTGTGGACGCAGTCGGGAGACCCGGATGGTAGTTTGCCTCCCTGCTGCCAGGGTCTCGGATGTGTCGGCACGTGTCTAAAAGATTCTGAAAAGGGAGGGCGGGGAGCCTGATGTTGTGGTACACATAGGTACCAATGACATTGGCAGGAAAAGAGTAGAGGTCCTGAAAGGATAATTTAGGGAGTTGGGGGGAAAGTTAAGGAGAAGGACCAAAAGAATAACAATTTCGGGATTAATGCCTGTGCCACGTGATAGTGAGAGTGAGAATGGAATGAGGTGGAGGATAAATGCTTGGCTGAGGGACTTGTGCAGTGGGCAGGGATTCAAGTTTCTTGATCACTGGGACCTCTTTTGGGGAAGGCATGATCTGTACAAAAAGGACGGCAAGAGCAAGATCCCAGGAGTCATCACACACTGTGCCCCAGCTGTTGTTGAACAATAACTGAACCCTTCCGGGGCAATTGTTGCTGCCGCCATCAAGCCGCAGTGGTAGATCTGTAAAGTTAAACATAATCACTAATTATGCGCTAAATACACATCCGGAATTGACGTCAGGCTGATGCTAAAATTAATAAGATGACTCGCCTGGTAAACGGCGAGATTGAGATTCATTTCCTTCGTCACAGGTCTTTCCACTGGATCTCTCTGGCATTTCGGCATCTGTGGAGAAGAGGTGGATGCTGACGGTTTTATACATTCAGGTTTAATACGTCAGCGGCCATATGATGTCTTTCTCGTGTTACCTTCACATGCAACACCTGCATCCTCCCAGTGGCCACAGTTGTGTTTCCCCCAAAGGTCTGACTGACACTGCCAAAGGGTCGACTCGTGCGAATTACATTCCATCTCATCGAGCCATATGGGCCCAGAACCCGCTCCATATTTCAAGGCATCATCTTCATAAGATTTGAGAGGTCCACATTTTACTTGTTTACAGATCACTTCCGCTTCCTTTCCGTGAAGCTTCTCGGAGCACACTGTCCCCCATGTCCCGTTGTACCGCATTTCCACTCTCCCTTCACATCGATGCTCTCCGTTCACCAGGCGCATCTCTTTGTGCTCTGTGAACGAAACGGTAATATATAGATCATCACAATGTTTCCATCAACAGCCAGCAAAGATTCTTGGTCGCTGAACAAAAAGGCGCATCTAGTTTAACAAAACAACAAATTGCCGGAAAACACTCATCAGCGAGGGTTAGTTGGGAAAAATAACTGCGTCAGGGAATGACAAAGTGAGCTGTCAAATTGCCGAAAGTGGAGGGGAGGGGAATATGCATCTGGCGGTGAAATGTTGTTGGAGTTCTGGAAAGATCAAACACTGAAAGTGGATACTGGTGGGATGGAAGTAAAATGAACGAGGAGACACTGTTCTTGTCCATGATGAGGGGACGCGAGCAGAGATTCCAGAAATAACTGAACGGCAATTATTGGTCAATTATTCTGGAATCGTTCGTGAAGAAACCCCACGGTTTAACACGTCAAAGGGAACGGTCACTTCTTCACCCGCTGGTCCTTTCTTCTAATCCGCCTCCCAAATTCCCACTCATACTCTGTCCCTTCTCTGTGTGTGACCTCCTTCATTGTAAAATTCGTCGCAATAGAAGCTCGAGGTTCCACGTTCCATCTCCGCCTGGGAATTTGAAGTTCCACCCCAATCAATAACGAATTTTCTCATCGATTGGTGTTTCCATGTTTCTCTCTGAATGTATGACAACTGTCGTTCCTATCTGTCAGTATTTGGGGGTCAGATTTGTTTTAGGAGATTAACCAGTGTAGTTTCAAAATGTTTTCCGGTCTAGGAAATGTTCTTGAAACATGCGTGTACCACAGAGCGGACATGGACGTTCAGAAGCAGCATGGCATATAATTTGGATCTATCGGTTTCAATGGGTAGGTTATGGAGAATCATGATTAAATTCACAGCACGCAATACGAGAAATCCAATTGTGAAAATATATGGGAGAATAATTTCGAGAGTTAAATGTTGAAAGTGAATTTCAGAATTTGGCAGAATTTCATGAGAAAAAATAATTTTCCAGCACGTCGAAATGACGTTTCACATTCAAAATACCAATTATAAATGTATAACTTCAAGTGCATACTAGGGGAATCTGAATGGTCTACACTTCCGTTTCCCGAAAGATAAAAATACGTGAACTTGAGCTTGTAAATACAATAATTGGTATATTCAAATAAAATCTAAATCCAAATCTAAATTATTCGTATATCCAAATGCATTTGAATGTATGAAAGGTGATATGTTCGTCATTGATAGATGCTCACATTGCAGGTTATAATGTGAGGGAGTTGCTATTCAACGCAAACGTGCGTTTTACGAAAGACGTTTCTGGAATTGTGAACGACTGTAGGCACAGAAAGAGATAGAGTTGTAAAGAAGGCGTTAGGCATGCTGCCTTCCTCTGTCCTGGAAATGAGTATAAGAGTCAGGAAGTCACGTTTCAGCTTTAATTTGGTTAGGGCGCATTGGCTGCACCGTGTGCAGTTCTGGTCGCCCCGTTCCAGGAAGAATGTGGAGGCTTTGGAGTGGGCGCTGAACAGCTTGATGCAAATTTTAATGACGAGAGGGCAGAGCTTTACGGTGGGAGGGGCAAAGACTAAAGAAGATGTCCGTGCCAGTTTCTCACACAGGGAGTGGCGGGTGCCTGAAACATGCTGCCAGGGTTGGTCGTGGAGGGAGATAGGATATTGACATTTAGAAGGCTTTTCCATCGGCATATGCATATGCGGGGAATGGAAGGGAATAACAAGGACAGGCAGAGCAGATTAGTTCAACTTGGCATTATGTGCGGCGCGGACCTAGGAAACTGCTGATAGAGAAATCAACAGAGCTGCGCGCGGAATGAGTTTGATGTTGAGTGGGTGACAACTTACTCAGAGCGAAGCCTCCGCACCGTTACCCGCAGTCAATGCTCCCTTTGGACGCTGTAAATTATTTATTACATCTCTGGAATGAATCCTCCCATCCCATGCTGCAGGGAATCAGCAGATTGAAGGTCCCCTTACCAGAACACTTCACTGTCACATCTTCTTTATGACTGCAATCGTGTTCACCCAGTGGTGCGGAGGGACACTCCCAGAGATATGATTCGTTACCCGAGCATCTTACTTCATCCAACCAAATAGGACCACGACTTCCTCCACAGTGTCCAAGAGGTTTATCTTGCAAAGCATATCCACAACCCAGCTGCCTGCAGACCACGTTATCGTCAAGCAGATCCCATAAGTCATTACAAACTGTGCCCCAAGACCCGTGGTAATAAAGCTCCAGTCGTCCAGCACATGTACTTCCACCCCCGATCAGTCGTAATCGGCGGTGGTCTGTTGAATAACAACAAGGGAGTTGATCAAAGTTTTAGGTTATTATTGTCACGTGTACCGAACGTTTGCATGCAATCTCATCGGATCAATTGATACTTTACATAAATACAAGCAAGTCAAACTCGAGTATAATAGATGAACAAACGGGAAAATACAATGTGCAGAATATACTCTTCCGCATCGTAGCGGACCAGTTCTATCAACAAAGTCCGAAGTCAGCAATGGGGTAGAGGTGAATCGTACAGTATCCTTATTAAAGGACCGTTCATAAGCCCGATAACAGAGGGGAAGATGATAAAACAGGGGGACCAAATGTAAATGCACATTATGTCAGTCACTTGGTCAGAATTTATATTCACAAAGAATCGAAAATAATCAGAATTATATGCACAAAGAATTTTAAATTTAGCTCGGATTTAGCTCAGAGAAAATCTAAAGTAGAAGTTGAAACATAAAATATTGGAAGACTCGGCATGTTGGTTAACCATATAACCATATAACAACTACAGCATGGAAACAGGCCATCTCGGCCCTTCTAGTCCGTGCCGAACACTTACTCTTACCCAGTCCCATCTACCTGCACTCAGACCATACCCCTCCATTCCCTTCCCGTCCATATACCTATCCACTTTACTTTTAAATGTTAAAATCGATCCTGCCTCCAACACTTCTGCAGGAAGATCATTCCACACAGCCACCACTCTCTGAGTAAAGCAGTTCCCCCTCATGTTACCCCTAAACTTCTGTCCCATAATTCTCATGTCATGCCCTCTTGTTTGAATCTTCCCTACCCTCAATGGGAAAAGCTTATCCACGTCAACTCTGTCTATCCGTTTCATCATTTTAAGGACCTCAATCAAGTCCCCCCTTAACCTTCTGCGCTCCAAAGAATAAAGACCTAACTTGTTCAACCTTTCTCTGTAACTTAGTTGCTGGAACCCAGGCAACATTCTAGTAAATCTCCTCTGTACTCTCTCTATATTGTTGACATCCTTCCTATAATTAGGCGACCAAAATTGTACATCATACTCCAGAATTGGTCTTACCAATGCCCTGTACAATTTTAACATTACTTCCCTGCTCCTATATTCAATGCTCTGATTTATAAAGGCCAGCACACCAAAAGCTTTCTTTACCACCCTATCTACACGCGATTCCACCTTCAGGGAACTATGCACAGTTATTCCTAGATCCCTCTGTTCCACAGCATTCCTCAATTCCCTACCATTTACCATCTACGTCCTATTTTGATTTGTCCTGCCAAGATGTAGCACCTCACACTTATCAGCATTAAACTCCTTCTGCCATCTTTCAGCCCACTCTTCCAAATGGCCCAAATCTCTCTGTAGACTTTGAAAATCTACTTCATTATCCACAGCACCCCCTATCTTAGTATCATCTGCATACTTACTTATCCAATTTTCCACCCCATCATCTAGATCATTGATGTACATGACAAACAACAGTGGACCCAACACCGATCCCTGAGGCACCCCACTGGTCACCGGCTTCCAACCTGACAAACAGCCATCCACCATTACTCTCTGGCATCTCCCATTCAGCCACTGTTGAATCCGTCTTGCTACTCCGCCATTAACACCCAGAGATTGAACCTTCTTAACCAACCTTCCATGGGGAACCTTGTCAAAGGCCTTACTGAAATCCATATAGACAACATCCACTGCTTTACCATCATCAATTTCCCTGTGTAATCTCTTCAAAAAATCTAAGAAGGTTTGTCAAACATGACCTTCCAGGCACAAATCCATGTTGACAGTACTTGATCAGACCCTGTTTATCCTGATGCTTATATATATATTTTTAAACAATGGAACAACATGCGCAGTACGCCAATCCTCCGGCACTATTCCCGTTTCTAATGACATCTGAAATATTTCTGTCATAGCCCCTGCTATTTCTACACTAACTTCCCTCAATGTCTTCGGGAATATCCTGTCTGGACCTGGAGACTTATCCACTTTTATATTTTTCAAAAGTGTCAGTACTTCCTCCTCTTTGAATCTCATAGTTTCCATAGCTACTCTACTTTTTTCCCTTACCTCACAGAGTTCAATATCCTTCTCCTTGGAGAATACCAAAGAAAAGAAATTGTTCGATATCTTCCCCATCTCTTTTGGATCTGCAGATAGCTGTCCATTCTGGCTCTCTAATGGTCCAATTTTATCCCTCGTTATCCTTTTGCTATTAATATAGCTGTAGAAACCCTTTGGATTTACTTTCACCTTTCTTGCCAAAGCAACCTCATATCTTCTTTTAGCTTTTCTTATTTCTTTCTTAAGAATCTTTTTACATTCCTTATACTTATCTAGGACCTCATTTACTCCATGCCTCCTATAATTATTGTAGATATCTCTCTTTTTTCGAACCAAGTGTCCAATTTCCCTTGAAAACCATGGCTCTTTCTGATTTTTACTATTTCCTTTCAGCCGAACAGGGACATAAAGATTCTGTACTCTTACAATTTCCCCTTTAAATGTCCTCCATTTCTCTTCTACATCCTTCCCATCAAACAAAATGTCCCAATTCACTCCTTTTAAATCATTACGCATTCCCTCAAAGTTAGCCTTTCACCAATCAAAAATCGCAACCCTAGGTCCAGTTCTGACTCTCTCCATAATTATATTGAAACTAATGGTATTGTGATCACTGGTCCCGAAGTGCTCACCAACGCATACCTCCGTCACCTGACCTGCCTCGTTTCCTAACAGGAGGTCCAGCACTGCCCCTTCTCTGGTCGATACCTCTATGTGTTGCTGCAAAAAACTATCCTGCACACATTTAGCAAACTCCAAACCATCCAGCCCATTTACAGAATGTGTTTCCCAGTCTATTTTTGGAAAATTGAAATCTCCCACAATCACTACCTTGTGCTTACTACTAATATCTGCTATCTCCTTACATATTAGCTCTTCCAATTCTCGCTCCCCATTTGGCGGTCTATAATACACCCCTAAAAGTGTTGCTACACCGTTCCTACTTCTCAGTTCCACCCAAATAGCCTCCCTAGACGAGCCCTCTAATCTATCCTGCCAAAGCACTGCTGTAATATCTTCTCTGACAAGCAATGCAACCCCTCCACCTCTGGTCCCTCCAATTCTATCACACCTGAAGCAACGAAATCCTGGAATATTTCGTTTCCAATCACAACCCTCCCGCAGCCATGTTTCACTGATTGCCACAACATCATATTTCCAGGTGTCAATCCAGGCTCTAAGTTCATCCACCTTTCTTACAATGCTCCTAGCATTAAAATATACACATTTTAGAAACCCACCATCCCTTATTCTCTGTTTATTATCTTTTTCCTCCTTCTCGCCTATATTTTGGGTCCGAGTACGTTCCTTCTCTGCCTTTTGCCCCTCACCCCGTCCCCTAGCCCCCTCTACCCGAGTCCCTCCCCCCAGCCTTTCTAGTTTAAAGTCTCCTTTGCAAATCTCCCCGCCAGGATATTGGTTCCCCTCGGGTTCAAGTGCAACCCGTCCTTTTTATACAGATCATGCCTTCCCCAAAAGAGGTCCCAGTGATCAAGACCTGAATCCCTGCCCACTGCACCAGTCCCTCAGCCACGCATTTATGCTCCACCTCATTCCATTTCTACTTTCACTGTCACGTGGCACAGGCAGTAATCCTGAAATTGTTACTCTTTTGGTCCTTCTCCTTAACTTTCCCCCCAACTCCCTAAATTCTCCTTTCAGGACCTCTTCTCTTTTTGTGCCTATGTCATTGGTACCTATGTGTACCACAACATTAGGCTCCTCTCCCTCCCGTTTCAGAATCTTTTGGTTACGGTCTGAACCCACAGACTGTCTCTCCGACTTCAACCCTGCAGATACATACATGGACATCACGATCATCCCAGCTGGGTGACCCTGGCGACCGATTGCTTGGTTCGAGGAACCGTTCTCAGGAACACACTCGGTTCACAGTGGCAAGCATCGGCCATGCCACTCGGTGGTTGTAGATTATTCATATAAAACCGGATGTTTTCAGGGTCTGGGCCATGGGCTCCTCATGTCTCCACTGGGGGGCGCTCAGCCGCCAGGGCTGTCAGGCGAAGGTGTGGACCAGACGGTGGTGAAGCGACCAACATTGCGCTGTGGCTTGTTGTCAAAGCGCCCGACTGTCCGTTCACAATGGGGGTCAGGAGAACTCGGTGAGAACGGGGTGATGACGCCCGGGATAACCTCGCTCGCCTAGAATTGCTCATTGGAAGCAGGCCCCGAAATCCCCGTCTGGAGCCAGCCCGGCAAAACCACGAGCTGTCCCTCGGAAATGCCCCCGGTGTTGTTCCACACCACACCAGGGCGTTTCTTGTGTAGACTTCTCCTTCACACGCTCCACTCCTCACCATCGCCTGCCATTGGATATTGTCCCCAGTGTGTAAGTGAGTTGTAGTCTGGGGGTGGCAGTTGTCGGGAGAACACAGTGGACATCGTGTAAAAGGGGATTTGATTATTGGCGCGGGAATTATGAGCCCAAGAGCCAGATGCCGATCTACATATCTCTACAACTCGAAATTCCTTGTCATTATTAATCTTTCACAAAGTTTAACATTGTTTAATTTCAAACTTTTTAACAATGTTCACCTGAACACAGGACCCCAACGCCGATGCTGTCAGTGAGAAACGGATTCATGGTAAATGTGCTGCAATTTCGGAGCTGCGCCTCGTCCCCTTCACAGTGAACGTCGTTCACCCACACGGGCAGCTCACTCTCTCCGTACCTTGAGGAATTGTAGGCGAATATGGCGGAGCCGCAGCCCAACTCTCTGCAGACCACGTTGGAATCATTGATGTTCCAGGAGCGATCCTGTACTCGCCCCCAGCTGCCATTGTGGTAAACCTCCACTCGGCCGTCGCAGCGGCTGCCCCCATTGCTCAGTCTCAGAGACCAACTCTCATCTGCAAAACGAAACAGGTTGACTGAAATTTTGAAACTGAAGCCTAAACATTCCATACGTCATCAACATGTACCTGGTCAGCTACTAGCTGTAAGGGTTGTTTGCTGCCACAGTTGCCCACATGTCGTTTCGGCAGATAAACAGCATCAGTCATTTTCCTCTGCGTACACAGAAAAGCACACCGAGTAATATATGTGTCCAACCTGGAGAGCCGGGGCCAGCAACAAGAAAAACAAAAGTCTATTGAAAAAACACCAGTAAACGATAGTCGCCCATTCATCAAATAGCTAATGTACTGATCAGAGTTGAATGCAATACGCTCGGCGAGACCCGCACGTGGCTTTTCCGGAACGTGGGCGGTGTCTTTTGGAAGTCTTCCTTTAATTTTCTTCTCCATCAGCAATGGAAAGTGTTCAGTGAGTCATATAAACTCGTTAAATAATGAATTTCCCGTTTCCAATTCTACATTGAAAACCCGCGAAACCGTGCCAGTCTCTCCTCTTACTCGCCCACTTGTAGGTCACAAAGCGTCTAATCGCGCATTCAAAGTGAAACCTATGACACATTTCTGCTGCAAGTATCATTTATTTATATGTAGGAAGGAACTGCAGATGCTGTGTATTGCCGATGATTAGAATCCGATCGCCGAGATCGCCATCGTTCTAGTTCTTTTATAGGAAGATCTTTGTTGCTAAACTTCAGAATTCTGCACTACACACTCAAGTTCAGTCTATAGCACTAACATGACCCCGCTACCTACCAGTGGGCGAAAGATGGAGGACAACTGACGTCCCTCTGAAAATAAAACAAAGATGGTTGCCACGATATGACAGGTTAATTAAATTGTTAAGAAAAGTCACTCCTGTGAACATCTCTGCGACCGGAGAACCTTTTCTTTTCCGTACAAAGGACTTTGGTGACGCACCTGAGCAGATGAGACCGGCGTCATTTCTGTGCGAACAGCTAATCTGATCCCAGGCTGAGACTGGACAATCAGCTAATCGGGACTCGTTCCCCAGACAACGGTAGTTTTCCTTCCACACGGGGCCGGTTCCTTCGCCAAAGTGAGCACCTCCGGGAGTTGCGGCCACTGCCCCGCACTGTAGGTGTTCACAGACCACGCCGGCAGCATCCAAGCTGAAGTACTGATCACAAACTGTCCCCCACTTGTCTCCGTGTAGAACTTCCACCCGGCCAGAACACCTGTTCTTCCCACCCACCAGTCGTGGTCCATGGTTCCCTGGTTTAGTAAATAAAATCATGAAAGCAGTTAATTACCCTGAAAAATAAAGGTACAGTGGAATTGGAAGATTTGTTTACTGTGTTCACTTTCTGACATGGCTGCCTTCCAAGTGTGAGCGTGCAGTGATATTTCAATAATATAATATGGAATAGTATAATGCCTGAACGTTTTGTTACATCGGTGTGACGGGATCATCAGTTTACAACACAAGAGATACAAGTCCCGTGACATTCTGTTGACTTCGATATTCCCAATGCGTCGGATGGAACTGGAGATGCGGGTTTACACCGTTTTGCTCTGGTATTTTATTTAATTCACATGTTTAATCAATAATGCTTTATTATTAATGTTTAATGTTTTATGTGTCATTCCTAACTGTCACTGTATGTCGCTGTCACTTGCGGGCGGAGCACCAAGGCAAATTCCTTGTATGTGAATATTTGGCCCATAAACTTATTCAATCATTAACTCATGCAAGATAGCCGCAAAAAGTTGTAACGCAGCGGCCATGCTGTATCTCTGGAGAAAAGGAATAGGTGACGTTTCGTGTCGAGACCCTTCTTCAGACTTCCACACTCCACCGTGCTGGGGCTAGGAGGCAGCTCCCCAACATCTCTTCACACTTACCCCTTAACCATGAACTTACAGACGTGCATCATCTGGCAGGACTGTTTCTGATCTCATCACCTCTGCCGATCTGCCCTCCACAGCCTCCAACCTTATCGTCCCACAGTCCCGCACCGCCAGCTTCTATCTCCTCCCCCAAGTTCACAAATAGGAATGTAAAGGCAACCCCATTGTTTCTACTGCTCATGTTCCAGGGAATTCATCTCCACGTACAATTATATCCCCCCCCCCCCCCCCCTCCTTCCCTCCACCACAGAACACTGCCGGTTTGGCACTCAAGGGTTTAAACAAAGCACTGTCTGTTTAACGCGTGAGGATTTAAACAAAGAGCTGTCGCTGCAGCTCTATGAGTTCTAAATATAGCGCTACCGGCTGCAGCGCTATGGGCTTTAAACATAGCGCTATGGGTCACAGATTGTTCGGGAAAATTCTAGTACAACAATGAGAGGTTTCTCCCTACGCCAGAGCACCATCACCCGCGAAGAAGGGCCTGAAATATCGGCCCCCGTAGCGGGGACTGCGGAGGCCTCAATAGGCCTGACTATGGGTGGACTGGACTTTGTGCCTTCCCTCATAATGGGAACCATTGTGGGGGGGATGTGTTGTATTTTTGTTGTTACATTCTTTAATGTTATGTCTTATCTTTATCTATGTGCTGCATGGCAAGACAAATTTCACTACACCAATTGGTGTATGTGACAATAAATGTCCTTTGTCCTTTGAGTCTTTGGAATTCATTTTCTCAATGGAAGTAGTGCCTTCGATTATTTTCAGGCAGTGGTAGAATTCTGGATAAGACCAGTGGTGAAAAGCTACCAGTGGGTGGTGGGATTGCAGTTACAATGGGATTGGCCTTGATTTTACAGAACGGTGGGTGGGCAGAGAGGGAGAAGAGGGAGGTGGGAAGAGGGGAGGGAGAGTGGGACAGAAGGAGGGAGAAGGGGAGAGGAAGGAGGAAAGATAGGGGGGCAGAGAGGGAGGAGGAGCGAGAGAGGGATGAAGGAGAGAATAAGAAGGGAGGAGGGAGAGAAAAAGGGAAAGGGGGCGGGGAGGGAGGGATAGAGAGAGAGGGGAGAGGGGAGGGAGAGAGGGGAGAGGGGGGAAGAGAGATGGTGAGAAGGAGGGTGGGAGAGAGGGGGGGAGGGAGGGAGGGGGAGAGAGAGGGGGACAGAAGGAGAGGGTTAGAGAGGGAGGGACAGAGGGAGTGAGGGAGGGAGAGGGCGGGAGGGACAGAGATGGAGGGAGGATAGGGGAGGGAGCGAGGAAGGGAGAGCGGGAGAGAGAGAGGGCGAGAGAAGGGAGGGAAAGAGGCATGGAAAGAGGGAAAGCGGGAGGGAGAGGGAAGGAGAGAGAGAGAGGGTTGGAGGGAGAGAGAGAGTGAGGGACAGAGCGAGTGAGGCGGGAGCGAGGGGACGGAGCGTAGGAGGGAGGGAAAGGGGAGGATGGAGGGAGGGAGATAGAGGGAGGGAGAGAACGAGAGAGGGAGGGAGGGAGAGTGGGGGGTTGGGAGGGAGAGAGAGCAGAAACTCAGACACATGAGAGCAGGTTGAAAAAATGAAGACAACGAAAGCTGTTGGAGGCAACGAAAGCTGCCTTGCATAACACTGTACGGTGTGGTTACATAGATCTGTGTTGCCTTGTTCTTTGTGTTGTTAACGTGTGCCCGCGAAAAAAACAACAAATAGCACGCAGGAAGCATTTTTAACAATTTAAGGAAATACCATCAAATTACAGGAAATTTGGGATTCTATTTAAGGACTTTTTTTGAGGTGTGGAAGCACTGGTCCCTTTATATCTCCATAGAAACATAGAAACATAGAAAATAGGTGCAGGAGTAGGCCATTCGGCCTTCGAGCCTGCACCGCCATTCAATATGATCATGGCTGATCATCCAACTCAGTATCCTGTACCTGCCTTCTCTTCATACCCCCTGATCCCTTTAACCAAAAGGGCCACATCTAACTCCCTCTTAAATATAGCCAATGAACTGGCTTCAACGACATTCTGTGGCAGAGAATTCCAGAGATTCACCACTCTCTGTGTGAAAAATGTTTTCCTCATCTCGGTCCTAAAGGAATTCCCCCTCATCCTTAGACTGTGACCCCTTGTTCTGGACAGACCCAACATCGGGAACAATCTTCCTGCATCTAGCCTGTCCAACCCCTTAAGAATGTTGTAAGTTTCTATAAGATCCCCCCTCAGTTCTCAAAATTCCAGCGAGTACAAGCCGAGTCTATCCAATCTTTCCTCATATGAAAGTCCTGACATCCCAGGAATCAGTCTGGTGAACCTTCTCTGTACCCTCTCTATGGCAAGAATGTCTTTCCTCAGATTTGGAGACCAAAACTGTATGCAATGCTCCAGGTGTGGTCTCACCAAAGCCCTGTACAACTGCAGCAGAACCTCCCTGCTCCTATACTCAAATCCTTTCGCTATGAATGCTAACATACCGTTTGCTTTCTTCACTGCCTGCTTCACCTGCATGCCTACTTTCAATGATTGGTGTACCATGACACCCAGGTCTCGTTGCATCTCCCCTTTTCCTAATCTGCCATCATTCAGACAATAGTCGACCTTCCTGTTTTTGCCACCAAAGTGGATAACCTCACATTTATCCACATTATACTGCATCTGCCATGCATTTGCCTACTCACCCAGCCTATCCAAGTCACCTTGCAGCCTCCTAGCATCCTCCTCACACCTAACACTACCCCCCAGCTTAGTGTCATCCGCAAACTTGGAGATGTTGCATTCAATTCCCTCGTACAAATCATTACTATATATTGTAAATAGCTGGGGTCCCAGCACTGAGCCTTGTGGTACCCCACTAGTCACTGCCTGCCATTCTGCCTTCCATCACCAGGAAGGTACCAATACTCTCCGGGCTTTCCTCGATCAGACCCAAAGACCCGAAACGTCACATTTTCCTTCGCTCCATAGATGTTGCTTCACCCGTTGAATTTCTCAAGCATTTTTATCTACCTTCGATTTTTCAGCATCTGCAGTTGATGCCAACTTAAGCATTAAAATGGAATGACACTGAATTGCATTGAAGCATTTTTATAAGCCCTTCTTAAAATAAATGTCAACAAATGATCTTTGGCTCCCAAGTGCAATTGAGGTTAAAAATATTTCACCCAAAGGCGGCACTCACCAGAACAGATCACACCGACATCATTCCCGTGGTTGCAATGACGGGTTCCTGAAGAACGGGGGCAGTGCCAAAGGCTTGGCTCATTACCCTGACATCCAAAGACATCGTTCCGCACAATCCCAGTTCCTTCTCCGAAATAAGCCCCTCCCAGCACAGATACAGCGACTCCGCATTGAAGCGCATTGCACACCACGTTGGCATCATCCATATCCCAGTGCAGGTCGCACACGGTTTCCCAGGTTTCACCATATCGCACCTCCAGTCTTCCCGAGCACTGGTCATCTTTGGATACCAATCTGTGATCTGAGAAAGATATGAAGCACGGCAGAATTAGAAACAACTGTAAGAATAATCTAAAGATGATTCCGATGGGGGTGGAACTCAAACGTGGCGCTATGATCAGCAGGATTCCAGTCTGGTCTCCACCGATGTTATTTTTCTCTACCCACCCCACCCCCCCCCCCCCCCCCCCACCCCCTTCTCTGTTTATTCAATGTCGATGGAATGTTTTTGGCAACAGACACTACAATTTTCGCTCCCGTCTTGCAAATTGCATTGTCCACGCAGTACATATCTGGCACATCCTCGATAAAATAAATTTATTAAAACAAAGTCAAACAATCTCTCACGCTTATCGTCGCGTCCCCCTTTTAAACATATAACCATATAACAATTACAGCACGGAAACAGGCCATCTCGGCCCTTCTAGTCCGTGCCGAACACTTACTCTTACCCAGTCCCATCTACCTGCACTCAGACCATACCCCTCCATTCCTTTCCCGTCCATATATCTATCCAATTCATTTTTAAATGATAAAGTCGAACCTGCCTCCACCACTTCCACTGGAAGCTCATTCACACAGCTACCACTCTCTGAGTAAAGAAGGTCCCCCTCATGCTACCCCATTCAACATGCACCGCCATTGTTACCCTACCTGCACCGCCATTCTATACACCCGTAAATCTCTATAAGATCCCCCCTTAATCTCCTAAATTCCAGACTCGGCTTGTACAGTAAGTACAAGCCGAGTCTATCCAGTCTTTCTTCATATGGAAGTCCTGCCATCCCCGGAATCAGTCTGGTGAACCTTCTCTGTACTCCCTCTATGGCAAGAATGTCTTTCCTCAGATTAGGCGACCGGAACTGTACGCAATACTCCAGGTGTGGCGTCACCAAGACCCTGTACAACTGTAGTAGAACCTCCCTGCTTTTGTACTCAAATCCTTCGTTTCCTCCCACACTCCAAAGACGTTCAGGTTTGTAGGTGAATTGGCTTGATTTATGTGAAAATTGTCCCTAATGGGTATAGGATAGTGTTAGTATGCGGGGATCGCTGGTCGGCGATCGCTGGTCAGAGCGGACCCGGTGGGCCGAAAGGGCCTGTTTCCGCGCTATATCTCAAAATTATCTCTAAACGAAACTAAAATAAACTAAACTAATCCCTCCTCAGTCAGGGTTCCCAAAACTGCTCATCATTCCCAAATACAGTTTGACCGGTGCTTTATAAAGCATAAGCATTATGTCCTTGAAATGCTGCAGATACTCAGTGGGTGAGGCAGCACCTATGGAGTAAAGGAAGAAGAAGGGTCTCGACCCGAAACGTCGCCTATTTCCTGCGCTCCATAGATGCTGCCTCACCCGCTGAGTTTCTCCAGCATTTTTGTCTACCTGCGATTTTCCAGCATCTGCAGTTCCTTCTTAAATCTGGGGTGTCGTCCAACTAGTACAGGTGACTTATCTATGTCAGACCTTTCAGCTTCCCAAGCATATTCTCTTTAGCAATAGCAACTCCACTAACTTCTGTTCACTTTCTGTCACATTGCTGATGTATTTGGCTGTGAAGACGGATGCAAAATACTTATTCAGTTCATCTGCCATTTCTTCATTCCCCATTACTATTCTTCATGTATCTGAAGAGACCTTTGCTATCATCTTTTATATTATTGGCTACCATATCTTCATATTTCATCTTTTCCCCCTGTGTTGCCTTTTTGGTTACCTTCTGTTCGTTTTTAAAGCCTACCCATTCCTCTAGCTTCCACGTAATCTTGGCAATATTATTTGCCTACGCTTTTAGTTTATGCTGCTTCTGAGTTCCCTTGTCACCTAATTCTCCCCTTTCTATTTGTTTGGGATGGAAAGATACTGCATTTTCCAAATTACTCACAGAAACTGTGGCAATTGTTGCTCCTCCGCCTTTCTTGCTTGGGTCCCTTTCAACTTTAGCCAGCTTTTCCCTCATGCCTCTAAAGTTACTTTTACTCAACAGTAATTTCATTTAGTTTAGAGATACAGCACAGAAACAGGCCCTTCGGCCCACCGAGTCCTAGCCAACCAACGGTCCCCACACATTAACACGACCCTATACACATTTATACCAAACCTGTACATCTTTGGAGCGTGTGAGGAAACCGAAGATGTCGTAGAAAACCTACATGGTCACGGGGAGAACGTACAAACTCCATACAGACAGGACCATAGTCGGGAGCGAACCCGGGCCTCTGGCGCTGAAAGCGTTGTAAGGCAGCAACTCTACCACTGTGCCATTATGCCACTGTGCCGCCACATGATTGTTATTCCGACACACACCAGTAACACCGGCACATCGGATTTCATCCTCCCCTTCCCAAACTGCAGGTTGAATTTTATCATGTTGCTAGACTAAGGAGGCCTGGTCCCCCAACGCAACCCGTTCAGCAATGCAATATTCCACCACTCACCCGTTCCCCCAACGCAATATTTCACCACTCACCCATAGCCCCCAACTGCGCAGATGGACCAATTTGCCCTCGTCCCCCAGCACCCTCACACTCCCCTCCCCAACCCCTCCTTCACCACTCCCTCCCTCTCCATTCCCCTACCCTCAGTCACTCGCTCCCTCCCTACATAACTCCACCCTTCCCTACTTCCTCCTATCCCTCTATTCCCCACCTCTGCATTCCTCGCCTCCACCTATTCCCCCCCACTATCCTTCCTCACCTCCCCCACTGCTCTCCTCTCGCTCTATTCGCTCCCCCCACCTCAACTCCCTCTATTTCCCACCTCCCCCAGACTCCCTCCTCACCGCCTGTGGATTCGATGTGTGTGTATGTGTGTGTGTGTGGGGGGGGGGGGGGCAGCGCTGGATGAAAGGCCTGGATTTTTTTCAGTAAAATGCCAATCAATGAATCAATGAATAGCTTAAAACTTTGACGACCGCTCACCCCGTCATCCAACCCCCCCCCCCCCCCCCCCCCCTCCTTGTGCGACCTAGCCGGACTGAAGATGGTGGTGCGCAGCACTCTCTTTCAACCTGCCGCTCCGTTACCATTGACAACCCCCATGCAATATTCTTCCATTCACCAGTTCCTCCAATGCAGCTAACACACACTCTCTCTCTCTCTCTCTCTCGCTCTCTCTCGCTCATTCGCGGCACGCAGCATTCTCCTCCAAGCTTCTGCTGCCCTTACCGTTGGCAACCTCTCCTTCAAGCTGATGTTACCGTTGGCAATGTCCCATTGTGATGTCATTGTCGCACTCGGCAGCTTGTGTAAATGAGAGCCCATTGTGATTGGCGGACTGTGAGATGGCATTGTGACATTATCACTGGAAGACGCTGTAAGAATTTCTCTCTCAGAAGCTGTTTTTGGCTTCTTTTAAAACTTAATCATCAAGAACTTGTGAAATATACCATCAGATCTGAAGGGAACCTGATTGTGGCGTGGACGGGAAAAATGTGAGTAAGAATCTGGAAATTTCTCAGCGCTACCACGTAGCATTTTGACGAAGATACAAAAAACACATACAGAGACATATCTACATTCACACATGCACACATACATACAAGATGACAGTTTTCTAAGTGTACTAGGCCAGGTGCAGACCCGTTGGGTCTGTACCCCCAATACACCCGTTCCATACCCGTAGCCCGCACGGGAGCCGTGGTCCTCCAACTCAATGTGTTCCCGAATGCAAGTGAAGCTGATCACTGCTAGCCAAGCGATTGTGATGTCATCAGTTGAAACTCGTCATTTAAAATTCACTGAAATTTGATTTTTTTTTAAACTTTAATCAGTAATAAGTCAAAATATAAAGCATAAAATGTTCAGTGAAGATGGTCTCTGCATAGAGGGAAAATATGTGAATCGGAATATGTAAAAATATTGTGAAAGTAGGCCATTTTTAAGCTTTAATTGTGATTAATGTGAAACGGAGGATGAAATCTTCAGTGAAGCTGATCCCTGCTACCCGAACCATTGTGACATCATCAGTGAAAGCTTTTTTTAATTCAAAGTCTTTTGATGTTTTTAAACTTCTTGCTTACATTTAATCAATAATGTCGAGAAATAAAACATAAAATGTTCAGTAAGGTGCACTTGGCCTCAGGCGAAAAATGTCAATCAAAAATGTAAAATTGTAATCGTTACTTCATAGTGTTTTTGAGAAGATGTAAAGGCAACCACGTATACACACACAAATACACACAAAACAAGATCAACGTACTAGACTACGTGCGACCCGTTGGCTCCCATGTTCACACAAGAGGGCTGGTCCCCCAACGCAATATTCCACATCTCCACCAATTCCAATATAGGTGGCCAGTGGGGGGCGGGGCTTTCTGGAATGCTTGTATGGGTGTTGTGGGCCGAAGGGGCTAATTTTCAGAAGGCTAGTAGAAACATTGTGGGCCGAATGGATTATTGGCCTGGCAGTTCCAGCCTGGTGGGCTGGCAGCTCAGTCACTCAGGCCTGGTGGGCTGGCAGCTCAGTCACTCAGGCCTGGTGGGCTGGCAGCTCAGTCACTCAGGCCTGGTGGGCTGGCAGCTCAGTCATTCAGGCCTGGTGGGCTGGCAGCTCAGTCACTCAGGCCTGGTGTGCTGGCAGCTCAGTCACTCAGGCCTGGTGGGCTGGCAGCTTTGTCACTCAAGCCTGGTGGGCTGGCAGCTCAGACACTCAGGCCTGGTGGGCTGGCAGCTCAGACACTCAGGCATGGTGGGCTGGCAGATCAGAAACTGCCAGAAATTCTGCCCAAAACAGGCGAGAAACTGCGAGAGAGTAGGGGAAGAGGGTGGAGAATCAATTTTAGACATTTTTCATCTTTTTCTGCAGATCACAGCAATGAAGGAGGAAAGTCTATCCTGGCCTGGATCTCACAGGGAGCCAATAAAGGGAGGGAGAAAAATACTGGGGTGAGGTTTAATACTTATAGGGGGAATACTTACTGATGGGCCAAAGGGACTCCTCCTGGGCTAGTACATGCCTGATGGGCCGAAGGGATTTAAAAAATAAAGCTAGAGTCAAATCTCAGCAAAAGGCACTTTTTCTGGACTTTTCCTGGCTTGGCACAGGCCGTTTGGGCCAAAATGCTCCTCCTGGGATAATACGGGCATTTTGGGCAAAAGGGACTGGTTTCTGGGCTAATAGAGGCCTTGTGAGCCGAAATGAGTGGTTTCAGGTAGGCCAAACAACTCATTTCATTTCCATATCAAGCACAGTGCAAGGCCAACAACTCTTTTCATTTCCATTTCAAACACAGTGCAAGGCCAACAACTCATTTCATTTCCATTTCAAGCACAGTGTAAGGCCAACAACTCATTTCAAGCGCAGTGCAGACTCACAGTTCAGTTCACTCACGGCACAGACTCACAGTTCTGGACTCAACGCTCACTCATGTTCGTCCAGAGTGACTGACTCACGTCTGGCCTCCGGGGCTTTACGCTCCTCGGTGCCCGGAAGGGGCGTGACCTTCATCATGGTGAATGACAGGCGAGAAGACCAATCAACTGATCTCACAATTTTTTAACATTCATAATTTTTTTATTATTTTACCGATCTGAAAAAGCCCTGTGACGGTTGGAGGAGATGAGGACGGTGAGTAAGATGGCGAAAATATCATAGCAATATAGGGTAGCATTTATTTACTAAAATGTATTTACAACGTAGACAGGAAGTGGTCAAGATGAGACTTTTAGTAATAGTATAGATAGATATGAAAGATAGATAGATAGATAGATAGATAGACAGACAGACAGACAGACAGACAGACATACAGACAGACAGACAGACAGACAGACAGACAGATAGACAGATAGATAGATAGATAGATAGATAGATAGATAGATAGATAGATAGATAGATAGATAGATAGATAGATAGATAGATAGATAGATAGATAGATAGATAGATAGATAGATAGATAGATAGATAGATAGATAGATAGATAGATAGATAGATAGATAGATAGATAGATAGATAGATAGATAGATAGCAGGCACGTGCCGTCAGGGTAGGCAAGGTAGGCACTGCCTACCCTGACTAAAATTATAACATAGTAATAACTAAATATAAATAGTAAAGGCATGGGAGAATTATGCCTATGTAAGAGATCGATCTCTTAGGTAGGCATAATTCTCCGTACCTTTCATCCGCAGCGCTTGTAACACGGGAAGGTCTGTGCAGCCCACGTGCCGTCAGCACTGCCTGAAGCCGTCAGTATCAAGCAGGGCTGAAGGCAGCAGAAATTCTGCCTTTGCGGGGTTTTCAAATATGGTTTTCAGTTTCTTGGCGGGGTTTCAAATATGGTTTGTCAATATTTTAAGCGTATCTTAGGTAACAAAGACAGAAGAATGGAGTTTGTGTACCAATAATGTGGTAAGTACATGTTGTGTTTATGTTTTTAAATACTGTATTTCCCGGGGGTGGGGGGAGAGCTCCTTTCCAAGCGTTTGAGGAGTCTGGCCTGGGGTAAAGTTGCCGGGAGGGCACGAATGTTATGAATGAGGGGATTGGGATAATGCCACTTGCGACGCTCCTTGCACGGAGGCGTGGAATACCACCACATTGAAGCCAGGGGGGGGGGGGGGAGGGGGGGGGGTGGAGGTAGAGAAGTAGCTCGGGTGGCTGAGCGGCCGCCGGGCCAGACAGCGGAACCAGCCGCCACCTTAGCTCCTTCTGCCGGTCCCCGCTCATGTCTGGCAGCTCGCCGTCTAAAAACCTCTCTCCTGCCGCTCGCTGGCCTCACTCATGTCCTTAAATTCCGACAGCGCAATTGAGGTTACTCGGCTGTAGGAATTTAAGGATTTGCAGGAAGCCGCTTAACATGAGCGTCGGCGAAAGGCAGGTGACAGGTGGTCAGACGGCGAGCTCTGCCAAAGGTGAGCGGGCCGGCAAAAGGCGCTGAAGTGGCGGCCAGTTCTGCTGTCGGGTCCCGGTGGCCGCTCCCCGAGCTGCTTCTATCCCCAGCTACAGTGCGTGGCTTCGCGCCCGGAGAGCTGCGCTAGTTGTGAGTGAGTTACTGGCAGTATCCCCAACACCCTCCTTCTCAACACTCGTGCCCTCCCCACAACTGTAGCCCTGGCACAGACTCTACACACGCTGTGAAAGGAACTGTTCCCTCAATTGGTCTGGGACTAGGAAGCATAGGAAGGGCAAATTGAAATGTCACTGCTTTTTATTTATTTATTTATTTAACGGAGAGAACAATCTGCGCATGCGCGGTTTAATTTTTTTAAGCGGACTGAGTGCCTACCCTGAGTAATTACCCACGGCACGTGCCAGATAGATAGATAGATAGATAGATAGATAGATAGATAGATAGATAGATAGATAGATAGATAGATAGATAGATAGATAGATAGATAGATAGATAGATAGATAGATAGATAGAT
This sequence comes from Raja brachyura, assembly GCA_963514005.1. The sequence continues at coordinate 17,053,800 of OY740815.1, forward strand.
AGATAGATAGATAGATAGATATTCACTACCTTCTGATGATAACTTTACTTTAAATTCCCCAATCAAGTCTAGCTCATTACACAACACCAAATCCAGAATTGTTGTTATTTTCCTCTCCGAGCTGTTCTATGAAGCTATCTTGAAGGCTCTCTACAAATTCCCTCCCTTGAGGTGCAGTACCAACCTGATTTCCCACTCTACCTGCATATCGAAATCCTGCACCTATTGTCTATTGTAACACAGCGGTATGAACATTGATTTATCCAACTTCAAGTAGCCCTTTCTTTCCCTCTCTCTCCATCCTCTCCCCCTTCCAACTTTCCAGCCAGTCTTACTGTCTCCGACTACATTTTATCTTTGTACCACCTACTCCTCTTACATCAATTGGAACAAGGGTCTCAACCCGAAGTCACCCATTCCTTCTCGCCAGAGATGCTGCCTGTCTACCACGGTAACATTGCCTTTCTTGTACCACAAGATGTCATTTGTACCCTCAATCCTGGCTACTGTCCAGAGTCAATATATGATGCAAAGCCTTGATATTTCTCGAAAAAGTGATGCAAAGCCCAGCACTACATCTCGCTTTGAAATTCTGAGCCACTTCATCACAGTACCTGTAACATGGGAGTCAAAGTGACCAAAGCTGAACCAGACATTGCACTTAACTGCAGAGTGACAAGTGTCGCGACCGGAAACATCACCAATTCCTTCTCTCCAGAGATGTTGCCTATCCCACTGATTTACTCCAGCTTTTTGTGACTATCTTTGGTTTAAACCACCATCTGCAGTTCCTTCTTACACAAAGAACTGCAAATGCTGGTTTAAATCGAAGACAGACACAAAAAGCTGGAGAAACACAGCCAGTCAGGAAGCATCTCTGCAGATATGGAATGGGACACATTTCGAGTCTGAAGAAGAGTCTCGACCCGAAACATCACCCATTCCTTGTCTCCAGAGATGCTGCCTGTCCTGCTGCGTTATTCCAACTTTTTGCGTCTATCTTCAAATGACTCATCTGTTGCTCCTCAACATCTTTCAATCATCTAAAAGGCAGTGTTCAGGAATGTCCAGGAGACTTTCATAGGTCAACTCTGATAATACTCAGGAAGTTTGAGAACAATCAGGGGAAAGCAGTTCACTTACTGACTCCATATCCAGCACCATAACCATTTCCTCCAGCACATTATTCGTTCATTACCTCTGTGACTGACTCTTCATTTCGGTACATAGCCTGAACGAATTGTATTGCACTTTCTCTGCCGGGTTACTGAAGGTGCAGACCTTCCATTTGAACTTAAACATAGAAACATAGATGGCGCTGGAGTAGCTCATTTGGCCGTTCAATATGATCATGGCTGATCATCCAAAATAAGTTCCAGGTTCCTGCTTTTCCCCCATATCCCTTGATTTTGTTAGCCCAAAGAGCTAAATCTCTCTTGAAAACATCCAGTGAATTGGCCTCCACTGCCTTCTGTGGCAGAGAATTCCACAGGTTGACTCCCTGGGCGAAAACGTTTTTCTACATCACAGTTCAAAATGGCCTCCCCCTTCTTCTTAAATGGTGACCCCTGGTTCTGGTCTCCCCAAACGTAGGGAAGATTTTTCCTGCGTCTAGCCTCGTTCGTCGGACCGCTGACCGGGAAGGGGGGAACTGCTGTGCTGGCCTCTATGCTCATCTGCCGGAGAGCAGAGAACGGGAGGATAGAGCCAGTGATGTCCGAGCTAGGAGTGATGCCAGTTGGAGAGGAAAGGAGAGGGAACTAGGGTCTGGTTTACCCCGCCCTCGTGATCGGTTGAGGGAGACACCCTTGGCAACAAAGGACGAGTGAAGAGAGCTACGTGGCGTCCAAAGAAGGAGGCGGCTGGAGGCCAGCCACAGCCTGGGACTTGCCTGGAACAGGCACCGCTCGATAGAAATAGACCTGGATTTTGAACATGGCGCCAGAACATGGCTCCTCCTGCACGTGGCTCAGTAGAGGATTCCTGTACACTTGCTAATTGGGGATCGGAGGTATGGTATTACTTCACTGGACTGTTTGTAAGGAAAATAATTTCACTGTGTTAACAATTAATATATCTGACAATAGAAAGCACTATTGAGGAGAGACGGCAGATGATGGAACTTGGTGCAAATAAAAATAAACTGCTGGAGCATCTCAGCGGGTCGAGCAGCATCTGTGGGGGAGTGGAACTGGGGACGTTCGGAGTGTTGACAATAGGGGGGTTGCACGTAAGGTCATCGAGTCAAAGGGCGTGACGCAAGGAGCAGCCCAATCCGTCTGGAGGACATGGCAGCCTCGGCATACATTGTTAACACACGAAACGGATACATTCTTACCTGTAAAAAACACCGAAATTGTCAATTTTTGCGCTGTAAATAATTGTGGAAATCGGGGGTAACCGTGAGAGACATTTATCCTACTTCAGAATTCCAAATACGAAGAGAAATGATGGTAGAGAGAAGCAACAGCTGAAGGGACAACAACAGCTAAAGTGGTTGGGAACATTGGCCGTGCAGATATCAAGATTGAAAATATTGGGGATTATCGTGTTTTCTCACGGCATTTCATCAACAGTAAGGCATTATTTGTGTTTTTTCTTGATTCCTTTGCTAACTGCACGGCCAATGTTCGGCAACCAATTTAGCTGTTGTTGTCCCTTCAGCTGTCGCTTCTCTCTACCATTTCTCCTCACTTTTTGAATTCTGAAATAGGATAAATGTCTCTCACGGTAGCCCCGATTTCCACAATTATTTACAGCCCAAAAATTGACAATTTCGGCATTTTTTAACAGGTATGAAAGTACGTGTTTCGTGTGTTAACAGTGTATGCCGAGGCTGCCTTGTCCTCCAAATGGATGGAGCTGCTCCGTGGGTCACGCCCTTTGATCCGATTAACTTACGTGCAACCCCCCTATTCCTCTCTTGCCACCAGTCCCCGACAGTTGCTGCTTCACCAACTCCGTTCCTCCAGCCGCTTGTTTCTTGGCCCCGTAATTGTACCGGGTGAGAGTCTTTTTTTTAAATTTATTTATTTATTATATGTAACGTACATTACAGTGATATAAGCCAAAAATAACATAATACATTTCCTGTACAACTTCTTATTTTAAACTTTAAGAAGAAGAATAGAGAAAGTTAGATAAGATAGTAAGTGCGTGAGAGAGTGATCAGAAACAACCCGTAGAAGCGTAAAACACAAGAAAGAATAAAAAAGAAACCAACAGGAAAAGAAAGAGAAAAATAGAAGACAGAAAATATAAAAAAGTAAAATATGATAAAAGGGATGTACCTACTTCGTATCTTTACACACCCCTCACCAGCTCCTGATACCGTTTATTTTCAAAGTTGTGTTGCACCCTATGCTTGTAATAAGTCGATAAATGGAGACCAAATCTTTTGGAAATGGTCTGATTTGTCTGCTAGGAGGAATCTCATATCTTCTAGGTGGAACATTTCGGACATATTTGAAATCCACATTTTTATCGTTGGTGTGGGAGCGTTTTTCTAGAATTTAAGTATACGTTTTTTTGCCATTATTAAGCCATAAATAAGCAAGCTCTTTTGGAACGAAGTCATCTCAAAGCTGGCTTCCATTGTTCCAAAAATAATCAATTCTGCATTCGGTTTCAGTTTTATTTTGAATAATTTTGTAAAAATGTCAACGATTTCATTCCGGAATTTTGGGATTTTTAAGCAAAAAACAAAGGAATGAGCTATGGTTGGTTCTTGGGATAGACATTTATCACAAATTGGGGAGGCATTTGGGAAAATATTACTTATTTTAGTTTTTGAATAATATAGTCTGTGTAAGGTTTTAAATTGGATTAGAATATGTTTTACATTGATCGAGCATTTGTGCACATACAGCAAGTGTTTATCCCAACTCTCTTTCGAGATTTTTATAGCTAATTCTTGTTCCCAATCTTTTCTAATTCTATCGGATGATGGAATTTCTATATTTAGCGGTAATATATAAAAGTATGATATTAAATTAGTTGAGTCCGTCTTTATATTAATTGCTTCGTCTAATAAGTCTGGAGACAAATTTTGATATTCTTGTTTATATTTTTTTCAAATAATCACGAATTTGAAAATATTTAAAATATTGATTACGGGTGAGAGTATTTAATGCTCCCAGTTGTGTTTGTTTAATTAAAACGAGAATGTGAGATCCAGAAAGGAAACTTGATTCCAATTGGAAACGAATAAAACCGACAGACACTGGATCTAGGGTTACACAAAAAGCTGGAGAAACTCGGCGGGTGCAGCAGCATCTAAGGAGCGAAGGAGATAGGCTGGATCTAATTTCACACCACTCGCCGCGGGCGGTCAGTCCGAGCCCATTTACACCCAGGGCATCCCGGAAGTCACCAAACTGCGGAACAAAGAGAGAAAAAGCTGATGTTTACCTTGGCAGATAACGCCGGCATCCCGGGAGTGTGGATCGCTATTGTTCCCCCATGACGGTGATCCACACTCCCGCAGAGCGGCCTCGTTCCCGCTGCACCGAACATTCCCCGTCACAACGTGTCCGGACCCCGGTCCAAAGTGAGCTCCGCCCGGGGCTCCCGTCGCGGCGCCGCAGCCCAGCTCCCGACACACCACCGCCGCGTCCTGCAGGTCCCAGCTGTGATCATACACAGTCCCCCACTTCCCCTTGTAGTGAACCTCCACTCTCCCGACGCATTGACTGCTCCCGTTCACCAACCTCAACTTCACGCTTTCTGAAAACAAAAATCAGAAAATAGAAGATCAAACGTTGCCGCCGGTTTGAGCCGCGGGTCAGTCGGCGCCCCGCACACCGCGCTCCCAGCCACCCCTAGCTCCAACCATTCAAAGTCCACATGGACCACGGAATGATCAACGGGAGCGGCAGACCCCGAATGAACTGTTAACAGTGTCAACAATATGCAGTAAGCTGGTAACCGTCCGGAGAACCGGGATCACCCGGACATTCTTGGGATGAAAGCGGCGCCCGAGCAGGCAGGGTGAGCTGCGGACACAGAGTGCTGGAGTAACTCAGCGGACACCCACCCATGTTCTCCTGAGATGCTGCCTGTCCAACCGAGTTACTCCAGCACTGTGATTTTTATTATAAACCAGCATCTACAGTTCCTTGTGTCTCCAAGTTCAGCTGCGGGTTCGTTTTCATTCTCGGGAGAGCAGCTGATGAGCTGCGCGGGTCAGTGCCCCGTTGTACTCAAAGCTCATGTGACGGGCAATGGAACCCAAACGTGTTAGAGGTGTGAAGGCATTCCTGGAATTGGACGCCAAAGGTGAAAGATCCGGACTGGGACTCCACAGTTGGATGAGCAGTGGGAACACGCTTGGAACCGGGAACCATGTCAGCAGAGTCGATTCCCCACACTGCGCGCTTTAGGGACATTACTGATCGTCACTCCGTCTGTAGACGGCAGTCACCTCGCAAGTTGCATTAAAGGTCTTCAGTAACAATCAGTCTCAGTAGCCGCACTCTTAACGCAGTGAAAGTTAAGCGAGGTTACCTGAAGGGTCCGCCTGACAATCCCCGGGGCGGCCTGAAATGAGAAATAAAGAATGAGATTTGTCTGTGTGACGGGTGGAGTGATGAGGTTGGGATGTGGGTGCGAATGGGTCCATGGGAAGGTGGGCATCTCATTAATGAAACCATCTACGGAAAAAGTCTGGACAGTAACCTGAGAGGCAGCGTTCCGAACCGCTACAGAGAGTAGTTTCACCTTCCCACCTGCTTTTTTAGCTGTTACTGTAAATGAGTATCAGGAGTCAGAAAATCGTATCGTGTCTCTTTTGCAATGACATGTATTGTTAGATCTACAGAGATCTGGACACAATTTACCGATGTTGTTAATTTGGTCCATGCCGACCAGATTGTCCCATCTAAGCAAGTTCCATTTGCCCACGTTTGGCCCACGTCCCTCTAAAACGTTTCAATGCTTGTACCCGATCAATGAATTTAAAATGCATTAAATACCTTAAATACCTGCCCCAGCTGCCTCCCCTGTCAGCTTCTTCCATAGAGTGGGCGGGCGCGACTCACGTTGCAGCGGCCCCTATAGCCGGTCTGTCTTTTGTTTTATTTTGTTGTCTAGTTAAATGTAGTTGTTCGTGTTTTTTTGTTGTATTGTTTCTAACTGTGTATATGTGTGTGTGTGTGAGGGGGGGGGGGGGGGACTTTTAAAATCTCTTCCCTGCACGGGAGACCCGACTTTTTCTCTGTCCGGTCTCCGTTGACGCTGGGGCCTAGCACCGTGGAGCGGCCTCCAGACGGAACGACCTGGGTGCTCCAGTCACGGGGCCTGCGGAGCGGCGGACTTACCATCGTGGGCTGGCCGGCCTCGGAGCGTGGGGAGCGGTGGTGGCTCGCTGCTGCGACCCGATTCCGGAGCTCCTGCTCCAGCTGCAGCTGCAGACCGGTGGACTATCGGGAGCTCGCGGGTCCGGGTGGGAAACCGCTTTCCGGAGCTCCCACAACACAGCTTCTCCAGCGGGGAAGGTGCGACCCGGAGCGGGGCCGTACATCGCCCGGCGCGGCTTTCATGGCCGCGGGACATTCCAGCTCCCGCCGGAGGCTCCAACTGTGACCATTGGGCCTAGAGTGGGGCCGTACATCGCCGGCGCGGCCTCAATGGCCGTGGGACTTAACATCGCCCGCTTGGGGCTTCGACCTCGGGAGATAAATGGTGCGGGGGAGAGAGAAGACTGCCTTCCATCACAATGAGGAGGAGATTCACTGTGATGGATGTTTGTGTGAATTGAATTGTCTGTGTATTTTTTATGAATTGTTCTGTTGTATGGCTTGTAGAAACGGAGTTTCGTTCGAGCCTCTCTGAGGTTCGAATGACAAGTAATAAAATCAAATCAAAAATCAAATCAAATCAAATACTGTGTGTGGAAAAAACGCCCCTCTGGATCCTATTAAATCTTTCCCGTCTCATCTTAAACCTTTGGCCTCTGTTGTTTTTATTTCTCCTATTCTGGTTTAAAATACTCTGTGCCATTCACCTTATTAATTCATCTCATGATTATATGCACCTCCATCGCCCCTTGGTCTCCTGCGCTCCAAGGAATAAAGGCCTAGCTTGCCCAATCTCTCTCTACAGCTCTGGTCCTTAAGTGTTGGAAAGTTCTTGTAAATCTTCACTGCATTATTTCCATCATAATGGCATCCTTCCTACACCAGGGTGACCCTTTAGAACGGCAGGGAACAATATACCTGAAAAGTAGACCTGTCGGGCCACGACAACTCTCCTGTCGCCTCTGGTGAACTATCAGGTTTTACGTAGCCTTGAAATTTTACGTAGCCTTGAAAATACATTGTGTTGTCACTAACTGATAATTCGCATGGGAAAATTCATAATGCAATTAACAGTGAATAACCCCATCGTTATTCCCGTAGCATAAAGAAATTCTTTTTTTTTTCTGTTTTCGGTACATATGACACTTAAAAAACACTCTTGAAATAGTTCCTGTCTGTGAGGTTCATACTGTCACGAGTTCAGATTCTCATTTCAATTTTACTTTCCACAGGCGATACAAAGTGAACTGACCCGTGTGCCAAACTCCATCATTTTAATTTTCTGCGGACAGCCACTCCTTGGTTTCCCCTCCAACACAATTTACGATGATATTCCCTCCGATGCATTTGCAGGATATTTTTCTGTGTTCAACACCATCTACCACATGATGAACCTGATCCCAGACTACTGAAGACATTCTTCCCCCGATGTCTATACTACTTTCCAGTATCTTAATACAGGTGCGGCGATGCTAATATTTACGACTATGACTATTTATTTCCAGATTCGCTTGTGGAGAATGTTTGAATGATATTCCAACGTTACACGTTGGTTCCTTTGTGTCCTGCGTTGTCCAGCAATAACTGGGCACGACTTGCTCCCACACCTGAGTGTTGTTATCGACTTGGCTCCAGGAACAGATTCTGTCTCGCGAGTTGCCATTTTCTTTTAACCGATTTTCAAAAAGTGGGGAAAGTCTATTTACGTTCACAGTTTCAACCCCGCGTTACAATTTGTGAATCTAGATAATGTTATTCAATTCTATGCCTTTCACCGATTGCACAAACTCGGTCCGTGGACAATGCAGTGGACAATTGATCGCATGTACAATAGGCTCATTAATTTAACGTTATATCTCACGAAGTAATAATATAAGCAGCACAATCGTATCTGACGATTTGGGAATCATTATGATCATATGTTCTCAGACGTGCATTACGATTATGCAAGTATTTAAGGAACGCGGAAGCAATACCATTACACATCATGTATAAAACACAGTTCCCAATCTAAACTTCTGAGGAGAAGAAGGAGACCATTCAGCCCATCGGCTCCATACCAAGCACTGTACAACAGTCACGTTGATTTAATTTTCCCTCTCCTTATTTCACTTCATTCGGGCCCATCAACCCTTCTTTCATCCGTTTGACCATTCTACTCAAGATAATTTACAGTAGATAATTAAACTACCCAGCAACAAATCATTGGGATGGGCGAAGAAACCCGAGCACCCGGGCAAACACGCACAGTCACAGGGAAGATGCAAGTGTAATAGCATGTCATACAGCACCGGTGGTAAGGAATGAACCGAGATCGCTACAACTGGGTGGAAGCAGCGGTACTATAATTAAATAGAGGATACCGATAACGTGTTCCTTCCAACCAGTGGAGCCACTGCAGGCAGCGTCATAGACCCGAGTTCAATGCCGACCTCGGGTGCTGTCAGTGTGAATTTTGTACTTTCTCCTGGTGCCTGTGTGGGTTTCCCCCGCGCGTTCTGTTTTTGTCCTACATTCCAAACACGGGCATTTACCCACTGTAAATATTCCCTCATGTGCATGAGTGGCAGTATCTTCGGGGAGTTGATGAGAACGAGGAAAATAAAATAGGATTAATGATGCAATTGGATGTTTGCTGCTCTCCTTAGACTCGGTGGTCAAGGGGTCTTTCCATGTTGTTTGTTTAAACCAGAATCTGCAGTTCCTTCCAACACATTTACTTAGATGCCAACGTGGTGTCAATTACACCGGCTCAAACAATATTCAATGACGTGATGTTACCTTACCCACAAAATCAGAAGCAAAGTTAGTGTTTGATTTAGTCAGCGCCCAATTTCTGCCGATAATTCACGGATGAATATGTCCTGCTTTTGTTTTGTGATTAGAATAATGATGTGGACGGGAATGGAGAAACAACAGCTGAATATGTGCCTGAATTTATCCCTAAAGCATCAAATTAGATAAATCTTCAAAACAAAGAAGAAAAACTCTGAAACACTCAACAGAGAGAAAACAGAGGTGAATTCTGTACATCAGCCCCAACATGGACTGTTTTACTTTCCTTAAAAGCTGCGGCCCCGCCGAAGGTATATGTAGGAGATAAAATATCAAAGCGAAATTTGTTACGGAAATCTGCACTGAACATTTAACAAAAATAGAGCAAGGGAAAAACATTTGTTTTTAAATTGCAACATCTCTCTAACTGCGATTCTCCACCTAAACAGAATGGGGAATGCACAAATGCCCGATAAATAAATGCGTTGGTACTAATAGCCGGACACGCATAGTGCCAAACTGAAAACTCCGTTAATATAATAAGGGAAAAAAGTTGTTCGGCACGGACTTGAAGGGCCGAGATGGCCTGTTTCCGTGCTGTAATTGTTATATGTTATATGGTTATATGGTTAATATATAATGTGACGCATTTGAAGATCATTGACCACTGTGTGGAAATGTCAGCGTCAATATCCATCGAAGTGAGTGTTCAATGACAACATTAATGCTGATTTTAACAGTGTTCATTCTACATCAGGATGACTTTTAATGATACAAAATTAATAAAACCTTTCCAACCACACGACACTAACTACATTTTATAAATATGCTCAGTTCACAGTATGACGTGGTGGATACAAAAAAAGCTGCATCTGATCACTATCAGCGACAGGAATTTGTGTGCGGCTTCAGTCAGCAACAGCTGCAGCTTTGGATGCTGTTGTTCACCTCAAGGAGTTTATACTCTCCGGACTCCGGTGTACTCTGTCCTAACAGTGACCGCCCTAGACCTCTGATAAATTCAGATTAATAATCTCTTTCAGAATTGCAGTAGACAAGACCCGAGTCTTGCGGGTTGACTGATCTGTGACTGAAGTTAATTCCAGTGGATGAAATTTCACGTTTAAATCTGTTTGACAAAATCGGAATGGAACGTTAAATGTGTTAATCTTGGCGAAATTATACACATACTGTTTCAATTGAAGTCAGCAACTAGTTACCAAATGGCTCAATTAGAAAATATTAGAAAATAATGAATTATTTATAAAAATAATTGCCACACTTGAATAGTCCACTTCTCCCGTCATAAATTTGAAGTAAATGAGCATATTTTCTCATCTCTGCTCCTGTGCTCTCATTATAAAAACACCTAAACCCCTGATCTGGGCAGGTGGAAATTTCACACGTGGCAGAAATTTATCATCAATTTTTGATGATACATCACTATTTTTTCATCACAACATATAGCCACAAAGTGCTGGAGTGACTCAGCGGATCCGGCAGCAACAGTTTGAAGAAGGGTCCCGACCCGAAATGTCATCTATCCAAGTTCTCCAGAGACGCTGCCTGACCCGCTGTGTTATTCCAGCTAATTATGTTTTTTTTCGTAAAACAACATCTGCAGGCCCTTGTGTCTCCATTCAGAGAATAAATCGTTTCTGCTATCCACAGTCCATACACCACAACGTTAAATGTGTTAATCCGATTATGTAGCTATAAAGATACGGGAATATAGAGTATAACAATAAATATCATGTTAATTGATCACCGAATACTTTCAACATTCTCAATGAACTTACAGTTCCAAATCTGCAATACAATCAAAGTCAAGAAGGACCGCAGCATTCTCCCAGCGGCCAATTGCAGCGATGACACTAGAACTTCAACTGAACACGGACATTGAATGGTCTCTCCAAAATCTTCTGACACACTAACGTGTCTGAGAGTTAAATCTTTGACAACGGTTTTCATAGTAAATTATGTTTTGCTCCAATCAACCAATAGATTTTGAACGAAGTAACGCGTGAACTGCAGTCTGCTCGAATGCACCAATGATAAAGAACCTGCCCATTAATGGATTTATCGGATCCATTTTCTTTCTTTCGCCTTCTTTTGAGAAACTAACGAAGGGATTAAAAGTAACATTAACAAATCCACAGACGGCACAAAGCTGGGTGATAGTGTGAACTGTGAGGAGGATGCTATTAGGCTGCAGGGTGACATGGACAGGTTGGGTGAGTGGGTAGATGCATGGCAGTTGCAGTTTAATGTGGATAAATGTGAGGTTATCCACTTAAGTGGCAAAAAGGGGAAGGCAGAATATTATCTGAATGGTGTCAAGTTGGGAAAAGGGGAAGTACAACGAGATCTGGGGGCCCTTGTTCATCAGTCACTGAAAGTAAGCATGCAGGTACAGCAGGGAGTGAAGAAAGTGAATAGCATGTTGGCCTGCATAACAGGAGGAGTTGAGTATAGTAGCAAAGAGGTCTTTCTGCAGTTGTACATGGCCCTAGTGGTACCACACCTGGAGTATTGTGTGCAGTTTTGGTCTCCAAATTTGAGGAAGGACATTCATGCTATTTAGGGAGTGCAGCGTAGGTTCATGAGGTTAATTCCCGTGATGGCAGACTGTCGTGTGTTGATAGAATGGAGCGGATAGGTTTGTATACTCTGGAGTTTAGAGGGATGGGAGGAGATCTTATTGAAACATATAAGTATTAAGGGTTTGGACACGCTTGGGGCAGGAAACGTGTTCCCGATGTTGGGGGAGTCCAGAACCAGGGGCCAAAGTTTAAGAATAAGGGGTAGGCCATTTAGAATGGAGATGAGGTAAAACTTTTCCACCCAGAGAGTTGTGAATCTGTGGAATTCTCTGCCTCAAAAGACAGTGGAGGCCAGTTCTCTGGATACTTTCAAGAGAGGGTTAGATAGACCTCTAAAAGATAGCAGAGTCAAGGGATATGGTAGAAGGCAGGAATGGGGTATTGATTGTGGATGATCAGCCATGATCACAGTGAATGGCGGTGCTGGCTCAAAGGGCCGAATGGTCTATTCCTGCACCTATTGTCTATTTTCTGTTGAACTTGAAAGGGAAACGTGTCACTGAGCCGAAACCTGCATCCAAGAAGCATACAGTTAAAGAAGCTTACCGTCAGAGAGGAGATGGTTGATGCCAGTGTCCACAGTGTGATCCAGACCATGTGGGTGCTCTTCTCATTTCCATCGATCCACCACCAGGTGCTTTGGCAATTTCAAAGCAGTTCAGAGCACCCAGCCCCTCCGCTCTCTTAGCAGCCGCCTGAAAATACCACACCATGCTGAATGCAGTTTTAATTCATTTTTATTGTGCCCTCTCTCAGTCTACAATGCAGAAGAGAACAAAAATACTTCATACTCTCGTGTTTTTATGTTCATGTCATAGGAGCAGAATTAGGCCATTTGGCCCATCAATTCAATTCCACAATTCAACCATGGTTGATATTTCCCTCTGATCCCCATGATCCCACCTTCTTCCTAAAATGTTACACCCTTGTTAATTAATAACCTTTCAATCTCTGCTTTAAAAATACCCAATGCCTTGGCTTCCACAGTCGTCTCTGGCAATTAATTCCACAGATAAACTAATCTGTGGCAAAATAATATCCTCCTCATCATTCCAAAATGATATCCTTTTATTCTGAGGCTGTACCCTGTGGTCCTAGATTCTCCCACTACTGGAAGCATCCTCTCAACATCCACTCTATGTGGTCTTTTCATTATTTCGTAGGTTTAAATGAGATTCTTACTCATCCTTCTAAACACACACAAGTCCAGGCCCAAAGCCCTCACAGGCTCCTCATACGTTAACCCATTCCTCCTTGGGATCATTCTCATCAATCTCTTCTGGACTCTCTCCAATGCTAGCAAATCCCTCCTGTGGACCAAATCTGTGCTCAAAACTCCAAATGCAGTCTGACTGGCATTCTATATAGCCTCAGCATTGCATCCCTACTTTTATATTTTAGTTCTCTCAAAATGATTGTTAACATGACATTTGCCTTTCTTACTACCAATTTAACTTGCAAATTAATCTTTTGGGAACACTCCACCAGCACTCCCAAGTCCCTTTGCACCTCAGATTCCTGAATCCTCTCCCATATGGCCCACATTTGACCCATATGGCTCTAAACCTTTCCTTTCATGCATCCCCCATGTGTCTTTTAAATGCTGTTGAAGCACCTGCCACGACTATTGTACCTCCTCTGGCAGCCCGTACCAGAAAATCCACCATATTTACAAAATAGTCTTTTGTCCTACTATCAAAGTACATGACTGTACACTTTGCTACACCATATTCCATCTTCCACCTCTTCCAACCTGTCCAAGTCCTTCTACAGATTCCCTGCTTCCTCTACATTAGCTACCCCTCCACCGATCTTTGTATCATCTCCAAATGGTCACATATCCATCAATTTCCTCATCCAAATCATTGATAAACTATGTGAATAGTAGCGGCCTCAACCCCAACACCTTCGGAACACCACGAGTCACAGTAGCCTATCACAAAAAGTCCCCTTTTCCCACTCTTTGCCTTCTGCCATTCAGCCAACCTGCTATCCATGCAGGTACCTTCCCTCTAATACCTTGCACTCTCATCTTGTTTAGCAGCATCACATGGGGCAAGTTATCCATCTGTCACAGAGTCATACAGCATGGAAACAGGCTCGACAGCCCCAGTTGTCCATGCTCACCAAATTGTCTCATTTAAGGAAGTCTCATTTGACCCATATGGCTCTGAACATTTCATTTCATGTATCTCTCCATGTGTCTTTTAAATGCTGTTATAGTACCTGCCACAGCTACTCTACCTCCTCTGGCAGCTCGTACCAGAAAACCCACCATTCTCTGAGTAAAAAAGTTGTCCCTTGGATTTCTAATACATTTTCTCGTCTCATTAAACCTTTGTCATTTGGTTATTGATTTCCCTGCCCTAGATAAAAGATGATGTATTAATGGGAAGGGCAGTGTGTCAGATGCTGGGGGGTGGGGGGGGGGGGGTGTTGGGAAAGTCTGGTGCCGTGTGTGGGGGAGGGGCAAGTACTGTGTGTGGGGGGGGAGGGTCTAGTGATGTGAGAGATGGGGCAAATGCTGTGTGTGGGGGGAGCGGCAGGTACTACGTGGGGAGGGAGGGGCAAGTTCATTAAGAGGTTACATAAATTCTGCACGTGTGTGAGTCTTGTGATTGATTTTGGTGGGTGAGCATGAGAAAAGGAAATAGACAGGGAGTGCATGTGTGGATCACCCTATGTAGTTTAAACCCACCCACATAGTGGAGCCAACCTGCTTGCCTGGATATTTGTTCCCTTACAGTTCAGGTGCAACTCATCCTTCTTGTACAATTCTGGATCAATTGGCCAGGTGGACGGAGGAGTGGTTGATAGAATTTAATACTGAGAAGTGCGAGGTGTTGCATTTTAGGATGCCGAACAAGGGCAGGATATGCACAGTAAATGATAGGTATCTGGATAGTGTTGTAGAGCAGAGGGATCTATGAGTACAGGTGCATGGTTTCTTAAAGGTCGAGTTGCAGGTGGGTAGGATGGTCAAAAAGACTTTTGGCACTTTGCCTTCATCAGTCAGAATATTGAGTATAGAAGTTGGGAGGTCATGTTGCTGTTATACAAGATGTTGGTGAGACCACATTTAGAACATTGTGTTCTGTTCTGGGCATCATGTTATAGGAAAGATTCTGTCAAGCTTGAAAGTTTTCAGAAAAGATTTACGAGGATGTTGCCAGGACTGGATGGTGCAAACTATAGAGAGAGGTTGAGTAGGGTGATCTTATAGAGGTGTACAAAATCATGAGAGGAATAGATCAGGTAGATGCACTGTCACTTGCCCAGAGTATGGGAATTGAGGACCAGATGGCATAGGTTCAAGTTGAAGAGGAAAAGATTTAGACAGGTATATGAATTGGACAGGTTTGGAGGAATATGGACCAAGCGCAGGCAAGTGGGACCAGTGTAGCTGGGACATTGTTGGCCGGTGTGGGCAGGATGTGCCGAAGGGCCTCTGTCCACACTGTATCACTGTATAACTCTGTGGAACCAGAAAGGTTGATGGCAGAGCTGTAGACATTTTCTACGTAGATTTCAGCAAGGCATTTGACGAGGTTCTGCATGGTAGTTGTTCTGGAAGGTTAGATCGCATGGGATCCAAAGATAGCTAATGGCCTGGATAGAAAATTGGCTTCATGGAAGGAAACAGAGGGTGATGGTGGAACATTGTTTTTTGGACTTGAGAACTCTGATTAGTAGCGTGCCTCAAGGATTGGTGTTGGATCGACTGCTGTTTGTGGTTTACATCAACAATTTGGATGTGAACCTACAAGGCATGGTCATTAAATTTGCAGATTACATTAAAGTGGCTGGTATTGTAGACAGTGAAAATAGTTGTCAAAAAGTGCAGCAGGATCTTGATCAGTTGGCAAGGGGATAGAAGAATGGTTAATAGAGTTTAATGCAGATAAATGTGAGGTACAGCATTTTGGGAACTCTAATCAGGACGGGATCTTCACTATAAATGTCAGGACTGGGGAGTTTTGCAGAGCAGAGATCTCGGAATGCAGGTGAATAGTTCATTAAAATTGGTAGCACAGGTTGATAAGGTGGCCAAAAAGGATTTTGGCATTTTGGCCTTCATCAATCAGGATTCTGAGGATGGAAGGTAGGATGTTACAGCTGTGCAAGGTGCTAGTGAGGCCACAGTTAGAGTATTGTGATCAGAGTTGGTCAACCAGCTATAGAAGATGTTGTTAAACTAGAAATAATGTAGAGATTTACCTGTACAAGGATGTTGTCAAGACTCTCCTAGTGGCGGCATGCTGTAAGGTTGCAAATTTGTTTGCCCCCTTAACTGTTAACTTTTACTTACCACCCTGTCAATGTTACTTGTTATTACTTGATTTCAAGGCATGGTCTAACTTTTCTTAAAGTGTTGATAACACTTTTATACGCCTTAATCGTGTAAAGGATGGAGACAAGAGGGAAAGGAGCTTCTCCAAGGAAAGTGCGTGGGAAAGGCACAACTTCTGACTCTGGTATCTTGAAAGCAATATCGAAAATAAACAAAGAACTGAAAAATGAAATGAAGACAAGATTTTGCCGTTTGGAAGAAATGGTGAAAGGAATTTCAACCAAATTGAAGGAAGTTCAAGACAAGCTGGTTATGTTACAAGATGAATCTCATGAACAGAAGGAACAAATTGATAACTTGCGAACCCTAGGCCAGGAGAGAGATTTGAAGATTGAAAAACTGGAACGGAGAAAGAATTAAAATACTCGGGCACTCCAGCAATACAAGATTAAAAATATGGATAAAAAACAGAGGCCGTAGACTGAATTTGCGAGCTGTTGGTTTGCCGGAAGGTCAAGAAGGAGATAATGTTATAAAATATGCTTCTAAAATGATAAAGGAGACTTTCAATATCGAGCACTATGAAAATCTTCCATTTTTGGATAACACACACAGGATCGGGAAGAAATCTGGTCCCCAAGATAAACCGATGCATTTGATTGTTCGGTTTCACTCCTTACAGATGAAGGAGAATATTCTCCAGGCAGCAAAAAAGTTGGGCGTGGTTGAATATGCAGGATGCAAGTTTCGGTTTGTTCCTGATTACAGTCATGAGCTTTTAGAATTAAGAAAGTCTTTCCATAATGCAATGTCTGAGATGTTTAAGAAAAAGTTGTGTCCTGCCTTACTTTATCCAGCTAGACTGCGTATACGTCTCTTTACTGGTAACATTCGATTTTTTAACAATTCTCAAGACGCTTCCAGCTTTCTGGAGGCTTATAGAAACATAGACACACAGAAACATAGGTGCAGGAGTAGGCCATTCGGACCTTCGAGCCCGCACCGCCATTCAATATGATCATAACCATGTAACCATATAACCATATAACGATTACAGCACGGAAACAGGCCTTGGCCCTTCCAGTCCGTGCCGACCATTTATTTCCCCCAGTCCCATCTACCTGCACTCAGACCACACCCCTCAATTCCCTTCCATATACCTATCCACTTTACTATTAAATGTTACAATCGATCCTGCCTCCACCACTTCTGCTGAAAGGTCATTCCACACAGCCACCACTCTCTGAGCAAAGAGGTTCCCCCTCATGTTACCCCTAAACTTCCGTCCCTTAATTCTCATGTCATGCCCTCTTGTTTGAATCTTCCCTACCCTCAATGGGAAAAGCATATCCACGTCAACTCTGTCTATCCCTTTCATTTTAAAGACCTCAATCAAGTCCCTCCTTAACCTTCTGCGCTCCAAAGAATAAAGACCCAACTTGTTCAACCTTTCTCTGTAACTTAGTTGCTGGAACCCAGGCAACATTCTAGTAAACCTCCTCTGTACTCTCTCTATTTTGTTGACATCCTTCCTATAATTAGGCGGCCAAAATTGTATACTCCAGAATTGGTCTCACCAACGCCTTGTACAATTTTAACATTACTTCCCTACTCCTATATTCAATGTTCTGATTTATAAAGGCTAGTACACCAAAAGCTTTCTTTACCACCCTATCTACATGCGATTCCACCTTCAGGGAACTATGCACAGTTATTCCTAGATCTCTCTGTTCCATTCCTCAATTCCCTACCATTTACCATGTACGTCATATTTTGATTTGTCCTGCCAAGATGTAGCACCTCACACTTATCAGCATTAAACTCCATCTGCCATCTTTCAGCCCACTCTTCCAAATGGCCCAAATCTCTCTGTAGACTTTGAAAATCTACCTCATTATCCACAGCACCACCTATCTTAGTATCATCTGCATACTTACTTATCCAATTTTCCACCCCATCATCTAGATTATTGATGTACATGACAAACAACAGTGGACCCAACACAGATCCCTGAGGCACCTCACTGGTCACCGGCTTCCAACCTGACAAACAGCCATCTACCATTAGTCTCTGGCATCTCCCATTCAGCCACTGTTGAATCCATCTTGCTACTCCACCATTAACACCCAAAGATTGACCCTTCTTAACCAACCTTCCATGGGGAACCTTGTCAAAGGCCTTACTGAAATCCATATAGACAACATCCACTGCTTTACCATCATCAATTTCCCATAGTAACCTCTTCAAAAAATTCAAGAAGGTTTGTCAAACATGACCTTCCAGGCACAAATCCATGTTGATTGTTCTTGATCAGACCCTGTTTATCCAGATGATCATGGCTGATCATCCAACTCAGTATCCTGTACCTGCCATCTCACCATACCCCCTGATCCCATTAGCCACAAGGGCCACATCTAACTATCTCTTAAATATAGCCAATTAACTGGCCTCAACTACCTTCTGTGGTGGAGAATTCCAGAGATTCACCACTCTCTGTGTGAAAAATGTTTTCCTCATCTCGGTCCTAAAGGAATTCCACCTTATCCTTAGACTGTGACCCCTTGTTTTGAACCTCCCCAACATCGGGAACAATCTTCCAGCATCTAGCTTGTCCAACCCCTTAAGAATTTTGTAATTTCTTTAAGATCCCCCCTCAGTCTTCTAAATTCTAGCGAGTGCAAGCCGAGTCTATCCAGTCTTTCCTCATATGAAGTCCTGACATCCCAAGAATCAGTCTGGTGAACCTTCTCTGTACTCCCTCTATGGCAAGAATGTCTTTCCTCAGATTTGGAGACCAAAACTGTGCGCAATACTCCAGGCGTGGTCTCACCAAAACCCTGTACAACTGCAGTAGAACCTCCCTGCTCCTATACACAAATCCTTCTGCTATGAATGCTAACATACCGTTTGCTTTCTTCACTGCCTGCTGCACCTGCATGCCTACTTTCAATGATTGGTGTACCATGATACCCAGGTCTCGTTGCGTCTCCCCTTTTCCTAATCTGCCACCATTCAGATAATAGTCGATCCTCCTGTTTTTGCCACCAAAGTGGATAACATCACATTTATCCACATTATACTGCATCTGCCATGCATTTGCCTACTCACCCAGCCTATCCAAGTCACCTTGCAGCCTCCTAGCATCCTCTTCACACCTAACACTACCCCCCAGCTTAGTGCCACCGCAAACTTGGAGATGTTGCATTCAATACCCTCGTCCAAATCATTAACATATATTGTAAATAGCTGGGGTCCCAGCACTGAGCCTGATGGTGCCCCACTAGTCACTGCCTGCCATTCTGAAAAGGACCCATTTACACCCACCCTTTGCTTCCTGTCTGCCAGCCAGTTCTCTAGCCACATCAATACTGAACCCCCAATACCGTGTGCTTTAAGTTTGTATACTAATCTCTTATGTGGAACCTTGTCGAAAGCCTCCTGAAAGTCTAGATATAACACATCCACTGGTTCTCCCTTATCCACTCTACTAGTTACATCCTCGAAAAATTCTATAAGATTCGTCAGACATGATTTACCTTTCGTAAATCCATGGTGACTCTGTCCAATGATTTCACCACGTTCCAAATGTGCTGATATCCCATCTTTAATAACTGACTCTAGCAGTTTTCCCACTACCGATGTTAGACTAACTGGTCTGTAATTCCCCATTTTCTCTCTTCCTCCTTTTTTAAAAAGTAGGGTTACATTAGCTACACTCCAATCCTCAGGAACTACTCCAGAATCTAAGGAGTTTTGAAAAATTATCACTAATGCATCCACTATTTATGTGGCTACTTCCTTGAATACTCTGGGATGCAGACTATCTGGCCCTGGGGATTTATCGACTTTTAATCCGTTCAATTTACCCAACACCACTTCCCGGCAAACCTGGATTTCACTCAGTTCCGCCATCCTATTTGATGCTCGGTCGCCTGCTATTTCCGGCAGATTATTTGTCTTCCTTAGTGAAGACAGAACCAAAGTAGTTATCCAATTGGTCTGCCATGTCCTTGTTCCCCATGATCAATTCACCTGTTTCTGACTGCAAGGGAGCTACATTTGTTTTAACTGATCTCCTTCTCTTCACATATCTACAAAAACATTTGCAGTCAGCTTTTATGTTCCCTGCCAGTTTTCTTTCATAATCTATTTTTCCTTTCCTAATTAGGCCCTTTGTCTTCCTCTGCTGAATTTCTTCCAGTCCTCTGGAAGGCTGCTTTTTCTCACTAATTTGTATGCTTCATCTTTTGTTGTTATACTGTCCCTGATTTCCCTTGTTATCCATGAATGCACTACCTTCCCTGATTTATTATTTTGCCAAACTGGGATGAACAATTGTTGTAGTTCATCCATGCAGTCTTTAAATACCTTCCATTGCACATCCACTATCAACCCTTTAAGAATCACTTGCCAGTCTATCTTGGCCAATTCAGGTCTCATATCTTCAAAGTCACCTTTGTTAAAGTTCAGGACCCTTGTTTATGACAATTATGTCACTCTCCATCCTAATGAAGAACTCAACCATATTATGGTCACTCTTGCCCAAGGGGCCATGCACAACAAGACTACTAACTAACCCTTCCTCATTGCTCAATACCCAGTCTAGAATAGCCCGCTTTCTCATTGGTTCCTCGAAATGTTGGTTTAGAAAACTGTCCTGCATACATTCCAAGAAATCCTCTTCCTCAGCACCCCTTCCCATTTGATTCACCCAATCTATATGTAGATTGAAGTCACCCATTATAACTATTTTACCCTTGTTGCACGCATTTATAATTTCCTGTTTGATGCCATCCCCAACTCCACCACTACTGTTAGGTGGCCTGTACACAACTACCACTAGTGATTTCTGCCCCTTAGAGTTTCGCAGCTCTACCCATATCGATTCCACATCCTCCAAGCTAATGTCCTTCCTTTCTATTGCATTAATCTCCTCTCTCACCAGCAACTCTACCCCACCTCCTTTTCCTTTCTGTCTATCCCTGCTGAATATTGAATATTGATGTTCAGCTCCCAGCCTTGGTCCCCCTGGAGCCATGTCTCCGTGATCCCAACTATAGCATAGTAATTAATAGCTATCTGCACATTCAACTCGTCCACTTTATTACGAATGCTCCTCGCATTGAGACACAAAGCCTTCAGGCTTGTTTTCACAACACTCTCACTCCTTATGCAATTATGTTGACAAGTGGCCCCTTTTGATTTTTTGCCCTGGATTTGTCTGCCTGCCACTTTTATTTTTCACCTTGCTACCTATTGCTTCTACCCTCATTGTATAACCCTCTTTCTCTCTGCTCACACATTTAAGAAACCCACCACCTCTTATTCTCTGTTTTTTAATTTTTTTCTTCTATCCCCCCTACATGTTGGGTCTGAGTGCTTTCCTTCTCTGCCTCCTGCCTCAGACCCTGTCTACTGGCTTTCTCTATTTGTGTGCCTCCCCCCAACCATTCAAATTTAAAGTCCCCCCAGTAGCCTTTGCAAATTTCCCTGCCAGGATACTGGTCCCCCTCGGGTTCAAGTGCAACCCATCCTTTTTATACAGGTCACTCCTTCCCCAAAAGAGGTTCTAATGATCCAGATACTTGAATCCCTGCCCTCTGCACCAGTCCTTCAGCCAGGCATTTATCCTCCACCTTGCTCCATTCCAACTCTCACTGTCGCATAGCACAGGAAGTAATCCTGAGATTGTTATCTTAGTGGTCCTTTTCCTTAACTCTCTTCCCAACTCCCTAAATTCTCCTTTCAGGACCTCTTCCCTTTTTTTACCTATGTCATTGGTACCAATATGTACCACAACCTCATGCTCCTCTCCCTCCCTTTTCAGGATATCTTGGACACGTTCAGACACATCCCGGACCCTGGCACCAGGGAGGCAAATTACCATCCGGGTCTCCAGACTGCATCCACAGAATCGCCAATCTGACCCCCTAACTATAGAGTCCCCAATAACTATTGCCCTCCTCTTATTTTCCTTATCCTTCTGAGCAACAGGGCCGGTCTCTGTACTGCAGGCAGGTCACTGTCGCTACCCCCAGGTAGGCTGTCCCCCCCAACAGCACTCAAACAGGAGTACTTATTTTCAAGGTGTACAGCCACCAGGGTACTCTCTAGTCCCTGCCTCTGCCCCTTGCCTCTCCTAACCATGACCCACGAGTCTGCCTCCTTTGGTTTTGGAGAGACTACCTCCCTGTAACTCCTTTCTATGACCTCCTCACTCTCCCTGACCAGACAGAGGTCATCGAGCTGCTGCTCCAGGTTCCTAACACAGTCCCTTAGGAGCCCCATCTCGACACACCTGGCGCAGATGTGGACGTCTGGAGGGCTACCCGACTCCATGACTTCCCACATCTGACATCCAGAACAGTAAGCTGCCCTGGCACTCATACTTCCCTTACCCTAGATACAACACAAAATACAATATGCAATACAAAAATACAATATAAAATACAAAGTACAGTTCACTACAAACTGCTGGAATCTGACTGCCAATCAGCTGCGTACTCTAGTCCACCAATCAGCGGCTTCCTCAAGCCCAGTTAATTGAATGGAACGTTACGGATTTAGAACGTTACAGATTTTGGTTCCTCACTCACCAACAGCTCCTGGGCCTCTGTAACAACAAAGCCCCGCGCTGGGTTTTAACACTCACTGCTCGGACGTCGCTCCTCCCTCACCAACGGCTCCTGTGTAATTGGCACCAATATGTACCACAACCTCAGGCTTATCTCCATCCCTTTTCAGGATATCTTGGACACGTTCAGACACATGAGGGTGATGCAGTGACCGGGAGCTATTGATAGCTGATTAAGTTATAACTGCAGATTTACTGTTCCTATTTTGGCAATATATCGTTTTGTAATGATGAAGAATTTAATTGGATGTCATTTTTTTTTAATTTACATTTTAGAATTTTAGTATGACAGTATCAAACAACAACTTTTACCTGCTCTAAGATACTGTTCATTTAATGTAATGGTATTATATATTAATTTTTAAGATTTTCTTTGTTAGCCTTTCCATTTTTAAAAGTGAAGGAATTTTTTTTCCCCCTGTCCTTAGACAAACAAAGTGAATGCAGTTCTTGTTTTTCATATTGTGACCTTGGATAAATAATATGAAGTAGCTCTTGTGTTCCCCAGTTAACGTGTACTTTTTAAACATAACATTAATTTTGTTTTGTCTATTGAGTGGTAAATATGCTTTATTTTTACGTTGGGTGCTGTTGTTAGGAGATATGGAGGTAGGGAAGGAATTAGGTAGCATACTGACTGTTTACTAGTCAGTTTCGGGCTTTGCATGGGTGTGGGGGGGTTGTTAGGGTTCTTCCGCTTCTTCCACTTTTAGTTTTTTTTAAAATCTATGCAGAATCTGAACTACAAAAATGTCTAAAATGTCATCACTTCTGGCTCCGCCCTAGATTTTTCTCCTTCCGGTATCATGAACTATTATGCTTTAAGAAATTAACCCTTTACACTACACATGATTTTCACAAACAATATGGATAAAGTTATTAACTTTCTTTCATGGAATGTGAATGATTTGAACCATCCCATTAAAGGGAAAAAAACGAATTTATTTGTCGACTAAATGCTCAGATTGTCTTTGTTCAGGAAACCCATGTAAGGCAAGATGACAATCAACAATTTTTCAAGTTTTGGAGAGGACAGCAGTTTCATTCAAATTCACAGGCAAAGGTGAAAGGAGTCTCTATTTTTATTGACTCCTCAATTATGAAACAATTTCTGATCCATATGGTAGATTTTTGGTAATTACTGGTGTTGTTCATAACAAAAAGTTGCTATGGTGAATGTTTATGCATCTAATATCGATCACGTTGAGTCTTTTAAACAGTTAATTGCATCCTTTCCTAATTTAAATGAACATTTTTAAATAATGGGAGGAGATTTTAACTGCTGTTTGAACCCCTCGATGGACAGATCTGCATCTGCTCATGTGCTTCCAAATAAATCAGCTATTTTTATCAATTCTTTTTTACTTGACTCTGGAATGTTAGAAATCTGGGGATTCTTACACCCAACTGACAAAGAATTTGATTTTATCTCTCATGTATATCATAGTTACTCTAGGATTGACTACTTTATAATAGATTCTCGGCTAGTTTCATCGGTCACTGCATGTGAGTATGATGCAATTGCTATTTCTGATCATGCACCATTGAAACTATCAATCAAACTACCTGATTCCAAGTTTAGTGCTAAACAATGGCGATTTAATCTGGAAGGGCGATTTGAAGGGACTGGAAGGGCCAAGAGGGCCTGTTTCCATGCTGTAATTGTTATATGGATATATGGTTATATGGTTAATGCTACTTTGCTTCAAGATCTAAATTTCATTCATTTTATTAAAGATCAGATTGCTTGTTTCATCTTAACAAATTCTACTGAAGAAATATCCAATGGTGTAATTTGGGATGCTTTTAAGGCATATATTCGTGGACAAATTATTTAATACTCCGCGGGATTAAAAAAACAAACTCAAAATAAAATACGTATATTGGCTGATGAGATTAAAGAAATTGATAAAAAATATTCGAAAGCTCCTAGTTTAGAGCATTATAAGAATAGAGTTGAACTTCAATTGAGACATGATTTGTTATTAGTATTACCAATTGAGAATCAGCTACTTAAAACCAAAAGTCAATTTTATATACATGGTGAAAAATCTCGCTAATCAGTTGAAAGCGGTGTCGGCCAAACATCAGATTACTAAAGTGAGTAAACATAATGGTACACTGACTGTAGACCATGATTAAATTAATAAATCCTTTCAGGAATTCTATACATCTCTACACCAATCAGAAATTCCTACTGATTCCAAAATAATGCACGAGTTCTTAAAGAAACTGAACTTGCCAAATTTACCACATAATGCGTCTCTGTTGTTAGATGAACCCATCACAGAGGAAGAAATACAGAAAGCAATCCTTTTGATGCATTCTGGTAAAGCTCCTGGTTTAGATGGGTTCACATTGGAATTTTTAAAGTATCTCTCAAGTTTACTGTCTCCCTGGCTATGCAAGGTTTTTAAAGAAGCCTTTTTAATGAATAGATTACCACAGTCTATTTCTTTAATTCTTAAAAAAGACAAAGATCCTATAGAAGTGACATCATATAGACCTATATCACTGTTAAATGTAGATTACAAAATTATTTCCAAAATATTAGTTATGAGATTGGAAAATATTTTACTGCAAATTATTTCTGAAGATCACGCCGACTCTGCCACACCATGGGCCGCCGCCAACCAAGCCACCCGTCCATGTCCACACGCTCGGTAGGACAGGAGCTGAGACTGGGAACTGTACTGCTTTTGCCCCCTCCCTCTGCAACTGCAAACAACCCCACTCTCCTGCTCACCTAACCCGTCCATCCCTTCTCTCTGGGTATTGAAGGCACTTCTGTTCTGCAGTGTGCAATAGTCACAAAAATACACTGCATCTTTAAAAAGGAAAAATACAAAATATGTCAATCCCACTGGATAGGCCTTAGTCATGATGCTGTACAACACTGAAACAAGTCCTTCAGCCCAGCTTGGCCGTACCGTCCAAGTTGGCGTCTTGGGGTAGTCCTATTTGCCTGCATGTGGCCCATAGCCCTCTAAACCCTTCCCATCCATTTATCTGTCGTTAATAACCTCAAGAAAATTCCTGCTTCAGTTTCCTGGGTCCAACTCAGAGAGAAGTCTCCCCCCTTTCCAGGGTTAATCGCTCCACTGTTTATAATGCTCTCTGCATTATGAAGTCCTCGACAGTGAACCCCATGGGCAATCACTACACCCAGTCAGTACACTTCTCTCCCATACTAAGTTACCCCAACCACCACCCCCCCACCGCCCCCCACCCCCCCTAAAGGGATTAGTACCTTTTCGTGATTTATTTTTGGATGGTTGTTTTATGTCTTTTGAACAACTCTCCAATAAATATAATCTACCTAACTCACATTGTTTTTGATATTTACAAATCAGACATTTTATTAGGGCTACTCTACCCTTTTTTCCGTTACCACATCAAACCGATATCTTGGAATTTTTTTTATATTTGAACCCTTATCAGAAGGGTTTAATAACGACTATTTATGAGTTGATTTTGAAATTTAAAAAAGATACATTTGATAAAATTAAGAATGACTGGGAAAGAGAACATCAATTTTCTTTATCTATAGAGAAATGGGAGAGAATTCTTCAATTAGTTAATACTTCGTCAATGTGTGCATGACACGCAAGATACAATTCAAGGTGGTTCACTGAGTTCATATGTCAAAAGATAAGTTAGCTCGTTTTTATCGTCAAATACATCCTACCTGTGACAGATGTAATTCTGAAGTGGCCTCATTGACTCATATGTTTTGGTCCTGCCCACTTTTGGAAAAATATTGGAAAGAAGTTCTTGATACTATCTCTGTAGTTTTAGGTATTAATTTACAACCTCACCCCATTACAGCAATTTTTGGGCAACAAATGTTAGATTCTATTCATTTGTCCCATTCCGCCCATCGGCTGATTGCTTTTACCACATGAATTGCTGGAAGGTCTATTTTATTTACATGGAAAGATTCCAATCCTCCGACCAAATCCGGCCGCGGGGACCACGGAGAAGCTAAACCGTGGGGTGAACCCGGCTCAGGGGGCTTGGGGGGGGGGGGGGGGGGAACCCTGTCGCGGGGAAGGCTACCACGGGATGAACCCGCTCGGGGAAACCTGGTCACGGGGACCGCGTGAAAGCACAAGCTGCGGGATGAACCCGGCTCAGGGAACCCGGCCGCGGGGAACGTATGAAGATACGGCTGCGGACGGCAGCAGTGCGGATAGCCGGCGGCATTTTTCAGACTCCAGCGGCCCAGAGAGGTTCAAAGGAGTCTGAAAGGCCTGGGCAGGCCAGGAGGGTCCCCTCCGACATGGGTACGTCCTCGGACGTTTACCCAGGTGGAGCATGGATAGCGTCAGAGAGCGCTCATCCCACTAATGCTCCATGCTGATATGGTCCATGGAATGGGATATCAGGAGAAACATACCGCCGACGGAAAAGCCCAGAGACCCGGCTGGGTCTGGGCTGAAAATATACTGCCAGCGGGTAAGCCCGTAGACTCGGCAGGGTCTGGGCTCGAAGATTCACCACCTGCGGATAAGGCCGGAGACTCGGCAGGGACCGGGCTCGAAGGTCCTCTATTTCATCTCGTTTCATCCCGTGGTAGCTTTCCCCGCGGTCCCCGCGACGGGTTGCCCCCCCCCCCCCCCCCAAGCCCCCTGAGCCGGGTTCGCCCCGCGGTTTAGCTTCTCCGCGGTCCCCTATGGATAACGACAGCGGCCGTTTATCCCGCATGGAGCGGAAGACTCGGAAGTATGTCCAGGGAACATACTGGAGTACAAGCGTGAGGTTCCAGAAAATTCTGGCATGGCATCAAGACCTTCGCTAACGAAGAAACCTGAAAGTTCCCTTGTGAAGGAGCAGCCACCTCGCGCCACATCATTACCAGAACAGGTGCCGGCTATGGGATACCATGCAGCTGCAAAACTGTTCCTGAAAGGACCAGCAGTGAACAGCGCTATGTGGGGGTACTTCAAAATGAACCTGCCCAAACAGCAAGTATTTCACTGAAGCTGGTGGCAGCTTCAAAACTGGGTGCAGGCCTTTCAGGCCAAGGCCCAAACCGGTCCTCAGGGAATTGGGTCCACGCACGCCAGCAATCCTACTCTCCAAACATGGGACGGAATTAGAACCTGCACAAGGGGCCTTTGGACTTACCACAAGACCACCAATAACCATGAAGGTAGGTGGGTCTGGTTCTTTCCGAAATACGAGGTATGGGGACCATTCACAAGTTGGTAAATTTACACTTGTTTATGCAAGACAGAGTTGCGTTCCAAGACAGGCCGCAGTTGCGGGCCGCTCATTGTCACAATGAAAGATACCGGTTCAACTCGCATATGCAGTATAGACTTTTCTGAGTACGGCTCACCGAAGATATTTGAAATTTAGCTGGATGGAACAATGTTACAGTCAAAAGCATTACAAAATGGGCAAAACTTCAGCCCCAGGCTATTTATCAAATTACTAAAACCAGTGCTCGGCTGCTCAGAACTAAAAGCTATTGTCATGGCTTATCTCGATTATGTTCTAAAAATGCTGTATTTTTGCCAAATCAGCGGTATCAGCCACAAACTATACTGCAGAAATTCGGTTCTCATCCATCCAGTTAAATTTAAGTTGATATCGACTGAAATTATTGAGTATTAGGATTAGCTTTAACTTTATTAAATTGTCATGGAATTTGCAATATATTGGCTTCCAGCTGTGCTATTTGAGACTTTGCATCATCAGAGCAAGACGGCGTGCAAAGGAGCAAGCTCACACGTACCATGTAGGTCATTACTACCAGACCTATGCTATTCCCAGCCGAAACTATCAAAGTCACCATGATGGACAAACAGTATTCAGCATTGCTCCACTAACCTTCATCAGTACTCATCAGTTAATTACTATTGCTCAAAGATGGATAATTACTAAATACCATCTTTAGTTACGAAGGCGGATGGGGTTGCATAAGTTACCAATTGTTCAGTTATATGGTATCAACTACCTATTCACTCTAGGTGCATTCTGTGGATTAAAGGTTTGTGCGAATATGCATAATTTGCATGCTCAAGTCTAACTTGATACACTCTGGTGCTGTTATATGTTAATCACATGGGTGTAATCAAGTTAACGTATCCAGTAATAGTTTACCTAACTTCATTTCGGCTGACTTGGGGGTCGCTGAATGTCCCGCAGTCCAGGCATAAGCTCAGGGGCGACCGCGCCTTTGTGGTCGCAGCTCCTAGACTGTGCAACAGCATCCCCCTCCCAATTAGAACTGCCCCCTCCATCGACTCCTTCAAGTCTAGTCTAAAAACATATCTGTTCTCCCAAGCCTTTCCTGACGTCCTCTGAGTGAGGGCTATTTGTATATATGTATGTAGCCTGCATGTGTATACTACTCTTATAACAAATGTAAAGCATTTTGGTCAATGAGAGTTGTTTTTTAAATGTGCTATATAAATAAATGTGACTTGACTTGACTTCATTTGGCATTGGCGTATCATCATGTAAATGCAATGACAACACAGAAGGGATGTTGGTTCGCAAGTATTTAAGGACATTGTGGGCTCGATGGAACAAATAAAGATCGAAATGTTGCATCCAGACTCAAACACCAGTTGCAAAATACGTGGCATATCAGTGGCGATGGATGCATTCTCGCTACACTGGGGAAGAATGCTCTTTGTATCCCTCCATTTTACCTTATCAGACGGGTCTTGCAAATTCAGCAATTTCCCGCTTCAGGCATTTTTGTAGTGCCTGACTGGCCTATACAGCCATGATTCCCGCTGATGTTGGGAATTATGATAGAACCTTATATGGTTATTTTCAGGCACAAAATTGCTGGTTAGCCGTGACACTGGAAACCATCCTCTGCATACATTAATCAATTCATTGACTTGCAGACTGGGAAGACCGTTCCTGCGGCAGGATTGATAAAACAAACTATGGACGTGCTCACTGCAATTACAAGGATTGCACCAAATAAGCAGTACTTCCCTCATAGAGATGGGAAGTATTTTGTTATTACAAATAAGTTGACACAGATGACTGACATCTTGAAGTTCAATTTCTATATGGGGTTTGACAAACATTAATAGAGTGCCATTTACTGTGCCGCACGTGAGGAGCAGAATCCACCCTGTCATGGTTCACCTTCTGATATCTAGATTATGAAGGGTATCTTCAACTCAACACCCCTCAGGCCAGGTACACAGAGATATGGGATGTTAACATTGGAACATCCCTGTCCTTGGCTCACTAACCAAGTGGTTATGCTCATGGTGCTGAGTCAGCACAATGGGTGCAGTTTTGCATAGCTGTGACCGGACAAGATGATTATTCTGCAGGGAAATTACATTTATGTTATGATTTAATCAGCAGAATACACCAGGGACATTAGGTCTCAAACTAGAATTGTTGGCATATCCCATAGACCTTCGGTTGCGTGTGACCAAACATCTACACCAGTATGTTAAGGTCACTAGAGCCTTAGAGACTCTGAACTAGTTATGATTGTTAGTCACATGAAGCCTCATAAGAAAATATCATGACAGATCATCTCCAGGTGGTTAATATGGGTTCTGGATACAGGAGTGAACACTGACATATAAAGATCCTCACTCCACCCAGGCTGCAAATACAGTGGCTTGCAAAAGTATTCATACCCCTTGAACTTTTCCACATTTTGTCACATTACAACCACAAACGTAAATGTATTGTATTTGGATTTTATAATCATATAACGATATAACAATTACAGCACGGAAACAGGCCTTCTCGGCCCTTCCAGTCCATGCCGAACACTTATTTTCCCCTAGTCCCGTCTACCTGGACTCAGACCATACCCCTCCATTCCCTTCCCGTCCATATACCTATCCACTTTACTTTTAAATGTTAAAATCGATCCTGCCTCCACCACTTCTGCTGGAAGCTCATTCCACACAGCCACCACTCTCTGAGTAAAGAAGTTCCCCCTCATGTTACCCCTAAACTTCTGTCCCTTGATTCTCATGTCATGCCCTCTTATTTGAATCTTCCCTACCCTCAATGGGAAAAGCTTATCCACGTCAACTCTGTCTATCCCTTTCATCATTTTAAAGACCTCAATCAAGTCTCCCCTTAACATTTTTAGGTAAGTAATTTTAACATTACTTCCCTACTATATTCAATGGTCTGATTTATAAAGGCCAGCACACCAAAAGCTTTCTTTACCACCCTATCTACATATAATTCCAACTTCAGGGAAATATGCACAGTTATTCCGAGATCCCTCTGTTCCACAGCATTCCTCAATTCCCTACCATTTACCATGTACGTCCTATTTTCATTTGTCCTGCCAAGATGTAGCACCTCACACTTATCAGCATTAAACTCCATCTGCCATCTTTCAGCCCACTCATCCAAATGGCCCAAATCTCTCTGTAGACTTTGAAAATCTACTTCATTATCCACAACACCACCCATCTTAGTATCATCTGCGTACTTACTTATCCAATTTTCCACCCCATCATCCAGATCGTTGATGTACATGACAAACAACAGTGGACCCAACACAGATCCCTGAGGCACCCCACTGGTCACCGGCTTCAACCCTGACAAACAGCCATCCACCATTACTCTCTGGCATCTCCCATTCAGCCACTGTTGAATCCATCTTGCTACTCCGCCATTAACACCCGAAGATTGAATCTTCTTAACCAACCTTCCATGGGGAACCTTGTCAAAGGCCTTACTGTGATAGACCAACACAAAGTGGTGCATAATTGTGAAGTGGAAGAAAAATGATACATGGTTGCCAAATTTTATTACAAATAGAAAACTGAAAAGTGTGGCGTGCAAAAGTATTTGCACAATACTTTGTAGAACCACCTTTCATTGCAATTACAGCTGCAAGTCTTTTGGGGTATGTCTCTACCAGCTTTGCACATCTAGAGACTGAAATTTTTGCCCATTCTTCTTTGCAAAACAGCTCAAGCTAAGTCAGATTGGATGAAGAGCATCTGTGAACAGCAATTTTCAAGACTTGCCAGAGATTCTCAATTGGGTTTAGGTCTGGACTTTGACTGGACCATTCTAACACAAGAATATGCTTTGATCTAAACCATTCCATTGTAGCTCAGGCTGTATGTTTAGGGTCGTTGTCCTGCTGGAAGGTGAAACTCCGCACCAGTCTCAAGTCTTTTGCAAGAAAACAGGTTTTCTTCCAAGATTATCCTGTATTTGGCTCCATCCATCTTCCCATCAACTCTGACCAGCTTCCCTGTCCCTGCTGAAGAAAAGCATCGCCACAGCATGATGCTGCCACCACCATGTTTCACAGTGGGGATGGTGTGTTCAGGGTGACGTGCAGTGTTAGTTTTCCGCCACACATAGCGTTTTGCATTTGGGCCAAAAACTTCAATTTTGGTCTCATCAGACCAAAGCACCTTTCTCCACATGTTTGCTGTGTCCCCCACATGGCTTGTTGCAAACTGCAAACAGGACTTCTTATGGCTTTGTTTCAACAATGGCTTTCTTCTTGCCACTCTTCCATAAAGGCCCGATTTGTGGAGCACACGACTAATAGTTGTCCTGTGGACAGATTCTCCTACCTGAGCTGTGGATCTCTGCAGCTCCTCGAGAGTTACCATCGGCCTCTTGGCTGATTCTCTGATCAATGCCCTCCTTGCCCGGCCTGTCAGTTTATGTGGACGGCCATGTCTTGGTAGGTTTGCAGTTGTGCCATATTCTTTCCATTTTCGGATGATGGATTGAACAGTGCTCCGTGAGATGTTCAAAGCTTGGGATATCTTTTTATAACCTAACCCGCTTTAAACCTCACCACAACGTTATCCCTGACCTATCTGGTGTGTTCCTTGGGCTTCATGATGCTGTTTGTTCACTAATGTTCTCTGACAAACCTCTGGGGCCTTCACAGAACAGCTGTATTTATACTGAGATTAGATTACACACAAGTGGACTCTATTTACTAATTAGGTTACTTCTGAAGGCAATTGGTTGCACTGGATTTGATTTAGGGGTTTCAGAGTAAAGGGAGCTGAATACTTTAGCATGCCACAATTTTCAGTTTTTTTATTTGTAAATAATTATGCACCACTTTGTGTTGGTCTATCACATAAAATCCCAATAAAATACATTTACGTTTGTGGTTGTAACATGACAAAAAGGGGAAAAGTTCAAGGGGTATGAATACTTTTGCAAACCACTGTACATCAGCAGCAGGGGATGGACGTTTTGCGGAAGCACATCCTGGCAGCTGCAGGATGGTCTAACGAACGATCTTCCAATCATTTTAGAAATACCCTTTGCCAGACCGGGGGTATTTGCCAACTCTATTTTAGGTCTGTGTTGTAGTTACTCCCGGTTGAGGGAGGTTACTATTATCATTGGTTACACAAAAAGCTGGAGAAACTCAGCGGGTGCAGCAGCATCTAAGGAGCGAAGGAGATAGGCGACGTTTCGGGTCGAGACCCTTCTTCAGACTGGTCAGGGATCAGGGAAATGAGAGATATAAACAGTGATGTGGAGAGATAAAGAACAATGAATGAAAGATATGCAAAAAAGTATTGATGATAAGGGAAACAGGCCATTGTAAGCTGTTTGTGGTGTGAAAATTAGAAGCTAGTGCGACTGCGGTGGGGGGGGGGGGGAGATGGAGAAGGAATGTCAGGGCCCGAGGGCTGAGGGAGAGGTGGGGAGGGGAGGGGGCAGTCTGGGTTAACAGAATTGAGAAAATTCAATGTTTAAGCCCAGAGGATGCAGACTCCCCAAGCGGAATATGAGGTGCTGTTCTTCCAACTTGCGGTGTTGCTCATTCTGGCCGTGGAGGAGGCCTAGGACCGAGAGGTCGGATACGGAATGGGAGGGGGAGTTGAAGTGCTGAGCCACCGGGAGGTCGGGTTGGTTATTGCGGACCGAGCGGAGGTGGATTACTATTATCATTATTTGTCCATTAAAAGCATCAACATGTCTATACCTATGTCATGTCTGAATGCATTATAAAAATTCACTCTTCACTGATGCAGTGTGTGATGCATGGACTCATCTCCACGGCATGAAATCACAGAGCTTTGAAATCTTCACGTAGTTACTCATGTGACTCCAAAGTAAAATAGTAAGATTAAATGAGAACTTACCAGTTTGAAGTTTGATCTTTATTTTATGAGGAGTTACGTTGAGGGATTACGTGCCCTCCGCTCCCAACCCTCTATTATAAAGGTCCACTGGTATATTAGTTCTCTTATCTTACTATATATTTAGTCAACTTCTGTGATTTCACACTGCTGCTTTGAAGAATGTCGCGCATGCGTGCTGGCGGAGTCTTCACGTAATCCCTCAACGTAACTCCTCATAAAATAAAGGTCAATCTTCAAACTCGTATGTTCTCGTTTAATCTTACTATTTATCATTACTTCTTTGTTCTTTTGTTTTTGCTTTTGAAAAAAATGAATAAAAAGATTTTAAAATAAAAGAAAGGACTTGAGGGACTGAGCTATAAGGACTGGTTGGGCAGGCTACGACTGTATTCTGTGGAGAGTGCATGGATGAGAGGTGATCTGATAAAGTTGTATATGATCATGAGGGGCATGGATAGGATGGATAGTCTATTGCCCAGAGTAGGGGAATCAAGAGCCAAAGGATTAGGTTGAAGGTGAGAGGAGAAATATTTAATAGGAATTTGAAGGGGAACTTTTTCCAAACACAGGGTTATGGGTACAAGAGGTGAGCTGCCGGTGGAGATACTGTAATTGAGGTAGAAATAATAACATTTAAAAGACATACGCACAGGTACATGGAGTGGAAAGGTTCAGAGGGAAATGGGCCAAACATGGCTAGGTGGAACATGGGCCACCTTGGATGTCATGGGCTAGCTGGGTCAAAGGGCTAGTTTCTTTAAGATATGATGCGGAGATACTCTAAGACACCCCACCTTGTAGCTATGACCTCTAGTGTTGGACTTTTCCACCCTTGGATAAAAGGTTCTGACCATCTACCCTATCCATGCCTCTCATAATTTTGTTTACTTCTATCAAGTCTCCCCTCAACCTCTGACATTCCAGAGAAGCAAATCCAAGTCGTTGAAACCCTGAAAACTGGCAACTCAAAAGTCCTTTCACCAGAGAGAGTGCAGTCCTGACCTCCCATCTACCAAGTTGGAGACCTTTGAACTATCTTTAATAAACTTCATCAGACTTTTTCTTGCACTGAATGTTGTCCCCTTTATCTTGTACCGCTACACTGTGGACAACATGATTGTAATCATGTATAGTTTTTTTCATTCACTGAATGGCATGCAACAAAAAGCTTTTCATTGTTCCTGAGTGCATGTGACAATAATAAACTAAACTAATCAGGTAGCATTCTGGTAAACCTCCTCTGCACCCTCTCGAAAACCTTCCCATTTTATGAACTATCTTTCCGGTAGTGGGGCAATCAGAACTGCAAACAATACTTTAAATGTGGCATCGTGACTCCCAGATTCTTGTATTCAATCCCCCTCGCAATGTAGGCAAGCTCACAATTTATCTCCTTTACCACCTTATCTACTTTTGCTGCCACCTTCTGTAAACTATGAAATTGTACTCCAAGAACCCTCTGCACACCAATGCTTTTATGGGTCCTGAGGGACTGATCTGGCATTTATTTGAGACCAGCATTGAATAACAGTGAGTTGCCTGAGAACTACAGCAGCAACCCAAGAGTAGACCCATAACTTTGCTTGGGTAACAGAATCACTGCTGCTTTGTGCCAGTGAAGGCACATTGCCCTGGGGTGCATGTGCAAGCATACCTAAGCATTTGTTTACACATTTCAACTGACTGCTGAGAGGGAAGGATCAGGGTGTCAGGAATTGGATGCACATCTTTGCTCCATACCTGAGTGGTGAGACCTGGCAGGCTTATTTATTGCTACTGCAGACTGTGATGCCGTCCAGACCGAGGAACTGCACTGCTTTGGCCTCTTCCCCGTGGTCATGGCACAGCAATTCCATGACCGGAACTCCGGACGTACCACCCCAACATCCTCCCTGACCTGAGTTGCCCCAACTAAGGAGTCTCGCCACTTGCTGGCTCCAGCCCGACTGGCATAACTCTGAGGAAGTTGTGGATCTAGTGGTAATGGAACTATCTAAGGAGCCTGTCAGCTGTGGACCAGCGTGCAGTGGTACCTCAGGCCACACAAACTAATGAGGAAATTATTGAATGTGCTGAAGGAGCCCGAGCTGTACAAGCCATCGCTTGGGGTCCCTGCATAGGCAAAAGCCCCTCTCAACACTAGAGGGAGGTGGAGCCCCGACTGGCTCAGCCAACTGGCAGGAAGGAATGGCATAAGCACCCCTGACAACCAGAACTTGAGGATGAACCCATGTCTATAGACCCAGGGCTCCCCTCATTCCAGTACAAACCATGGCTGACAATACGAAGAGAGAGAGAGGTACAGAGAGAGAGATACAGAGAGAGATATATAGTGAGAGAGAGGTATGCAAAGAGAGATAGATACGGTTAGATTGGGAGATATACAGAGAGAGGGGGATACAGAAAGAGAGAGAGATAGAGAGAGAGAGAGAGAGAGAGAGAGATACAGATACAGAGATACAGAGAGATACAGACAGAGAAAGAAGTAGAGAGACAGAAAGGGACAGAGATACAGAGTGATACATAGAGAGAGATACAGAGACAGAGACAGAGAGAGACAGAGAGAGACAGAGAGAGAGAGAGGCAGAGGCAGAGGCAGAGGCAGAGGCAGAGGCAGAGGCAGAGGCAGGGACAGGGACAGGGACAGGGACAGGGACAGGGACAGGGACTGTTCTATGTTCAGGTCGGGGTCTGACTTGGGGATGAAGTTTCTGTATAATTATTTATGTTCATTGTACTTTTTATCATCACTATTTTTTGCTGATGTTCATAAGTTACAAGAGCATCCATTCTAATCAACAATCCCTCAATTTCCGCCTTATAAATATACATTGAATTGACCTCCTCAGCCTCCATAGGAATGAATTTCACATATTCACCACCATCTGACTGAGACTGAAATTCTTCAAATTTCTTCCTCATCTCTTTTCTGAAGGTGCACCCTTTTTATTCTGAGGCTATGGCTCTGGTCCTAGACTCTCCCACTGGTGGATAGACCCTCTGCACATTAACTCTGTCCAGGCATTTCACTATTTGGTAGATTTCAATGAGGTTCCCCCTCATCCACCAAAACTCCAGCGAGTACAGACAGTGCCATCAAATGCTCAGCACATGTTAACCCAATCATTCCTGGGATCATGTTCGTGAACCGCACTGAACCCTCTCCAACGCCAGCATACCCTTCATCATATGCAGAGAAAGGTTGAACAAGTTAGGTCTTTATTCTTTGGAGCGCAGAAGGTTAAGGGGGGACTTGATTGAGGTATTTAAAATGATGAAAGGGATAGACAGAGTTGACGTGGATAAGCTTTTCCCGTTGAGGGTAGGGAAGATTCAAACAAGAGGGCATGACATGAGAATTAAGGGACAGAAGTTTAGGGGTAACATGAGGGGGAACTTCGGTACTCAGAGAGTGGTGGCTGTGTGGAATGAGCTTCCAGCAGAAGTGGTGGAGGCAGGATCGATTTTAACATTTAAAAGTAAAGTGGATAGGTACATGGATGGGAAGGGAATGGAGGGGTATGGTCTGAGTGCAGGTAGATGGGACTAGGGGAAAATAAATGGTCGGCACGGACTGGAAGGGCTGAGAAGGCCTGTTTCCGTGCTGTAATTGTTATATGGTTATATGGTTATATATGTCAGCATAAGGGACATCATCGACTGGTGCACCGCAAGGATGAGTTCTCAGCCTCCTTATTTGCTCCTTTACACCAATGACCGTGCAGCCATGTGCCAATTTAAAGGAGATGGTGATCGACTTCAAGATGCGAAGTGGTGCACATACCCCGGTGTGCATTGATGGTGCGGAAGTAGAAATGGTTGAAAGCTTCAAATTCCTAGGAGTAAATATCACTAACAACTCCCCAGGACCACCCATGTTGAAGCAATGGCCAAGAGAACAAACTGACAACTCTATTTCCTTAGAGGTCTTTGGAAATTCGGCATGTCCCCAACAACTCGCACCAACTTGTACAGAAGCAGCACAGAAGGCATATTAACAGGATGCTTCACAGCATGATTTGGGAATAGTTCCATCCAATAACACCAGAAATTGCAGAGAATTGCGGACACAGCCCAGACCATCACCCAAACCAACCTCCTTTCCATTCACTTCATTCACACCTCAAGCTGCCTCTGAAAGGCCATCATTATAATCAAGGACAAGTTGCATCCTAGCAACTTCCTCTACTCCTCCCTCCCATCGGGCAAAAGGTATAGCA
The DNA here is from genome assembly GCA_963514005.1 of Raja brachyura. The sequence continues at coordinate 17,091,721 of OY740815.1, forward strand.
CTGTGAAAACGCACATGGCCAATTCAGGGACAGTTTCTTCTCAGCTGTTATCGGGCAACTGCACCATCCTAACAACAACTGGAGAGTTGTACTGAACTACTATCTACGTCATTGGAGGCCTTCGGACTATTTCAGATGCGGTATAATGTGGATAAATGTGAGGTTATCCACTTTGGTGGCAAGAACAGGAAAGTAGACTATTATCTGAATGGTGGCCGATTACGAAAAGGGGAGATGCAACAAGACCTGGGTATCACGGTATACCAGTCATTGAAAGTGGGCATGCAGGTGCAGCAGGCTGTGAAGAAAGCGAATGGTATGTTAGCATTCATAGCAAAAGGATTTGAGCATAGGGGAAGGGAGGTTCTACTGCAGTTGTACAGGACCTTGGTGAGACCACACCTGGAGTATTGTGTACAGTTTTGGTCTCCTACTCTGAGGAAAGACATTATTGCCATAGAGGGAGTACAGAGAAGGCTCACCAGACTGATTCCTGGGATGGCAGGACTAGCATATGAAGAAAGAATGGTTAGACTCGGCTTGTACTCGCTAGAATTAGAAGATTGAGGGGGGATCCTATAGAAACTTACAAAATTCCTAAGGGGATGGACAGGCTAGATGCAGGAAGATTGTTCCCAATGTTGGGGAAGTCCAGAACAAGGGGTCACAGTTTAAGGATAAGGGGAATGTCTTTTAGGACCGAGATCAGAAAAACATTTTTCACACAGAGAGTGGTGAATCTGTGGAATTCTCTGCCACAGAAGGTAGTTGAGACCAGTTCATTGGCTATATTTTAGAGGAGTTAGGTGTGGCCCTTGTTGCTAAAGGGACCAGGGGGTATGGAGAGAAAGCAGGTACAGGATACTGAGTTGGATGATCAGCCATGATCATATTGAATGGCGGTGCAGGCTCGAAGGGCCGAATGGCCTACTCCTGCACCTAATTTCTATGTTTCTATTTAAAATCAGACTTTACTGGCTTTATCTTGCACTAAATGTTATTCACGTGATTCCCTTTATAATGTATTTGCACACTGTGGATGGCATGATTGTCATCTTGTATTGTCTTTCTGCTGACTGGTTAGCACGCAACAAAAGATTTTCACTGTACCTGTCATGTGGCAATAAACTAAACTCAAACTCAAAACTGCTCACAATACTCCAAATGTGGTGCGAGCAGTGCGTTATAAAGCCTCAGCATTACCTCCTTGTTTTTATACTCTATCCTCTCAAAATAAATCCTAGCATTCCAGTTGCCTTCCTTGCTACCAATTGAACTTGCATCCTTTTGGGAATTCTGCACCAGCACTCCCATGGCACTTTGGAATTCTCTCCCCATTTAGAAAATAGTCAATGCCTTTAATCCTATGACCAAATGCACGAGTCAACACGTTGCTACACTGTATTCCATCTTCCATTTCATTACCCTCTCTCCCAACCTGTCTAAGTCCTTCTGCAGAGTCCCTGCTTTCTCTGCATGACCTGTCTCTCCACCTAGTAGACGCAACACCGCTAGTTACTGGCAGCCAACCAGAAAGAGCCACCTATATTGCCACTCTTTGCCTTCTGTCCTTCAGCCAAACAGCTATCCATGCTAGTATCTTCCCTCAATCCCTGATATCATGGGCTCTCATCATCGTTCGCAGCTTCATGCATGGCACTTTATCAAAGGCCTTCTCAAAATCCAGGTAAACAACATCCACTGAATTTCCTTTGTCTATCCTGCTATTTAATCCCAAAAAAAATTGCAACAGGCTCGTCAGGCTAGATCTCCTTTTCACAAAATCATGCTGACTTTGGCTTATTTTATCATGTGTTTTTAATTACTGTACTCAGAATCCTCATCCTTTAGACATAGAAAATGCAAGAGCACCTTCATTGGCAAAACATAATATAATAGCAGCACTGAAATATAAGTTAAATAAAATATACTCTGACCAAGTAATAAAACATTATCAACACACAAAACAATTAAATTTTGAATTTGGTGACAAACCACAAAAACTATTAGCACAGCAGCTTTGTAAATTGGATGGGGAATAAACGATTCATAAGATTAGATCAGATAAGGGAGAAATACTAACACTCCCCAAAGATATTAATGACAGATTTTTACAATACTATCAAAATCTTTATTCAACTAAAGTGACAGAACAATCAACAGAAATGGAAGCATTTTTACAGAAATGTAACCCTAAAGGCTTAGATTTGCAAGAGCAAGAACTATTGTGAGCTGAAATAACGACAAAAGATATCGAAGAGTCAATTAGTTCTTTAAAAAATGGAAAGGCCGCAGGCCCTGTTGGCCTAAGCTCTGAATTTTACAACAAATTTATGATCTGATTTCTCCACGCTTACGAACACTCTATAAATACTTTTATACTCAACAGCAACTCCCGGAAACTTTAAACGAATCTACAATAATACTTATACCTAAAACTGATAAGGATCTGGAAGACCCTGCCTCATATAGAGCAATAGCTCTATTAAATACTGATCAGAAAATATTAACTAAAATCCTATCTTATAGATTGAGTTTTGTGATTAATAAGTTAATACACCCCAACCAAACAGGTTTTATCCCAAAACGTCACTCATTTTATAATCTGAGACGATTATTTAATATTATATACTCAAATAGAATTGCTAATGCAGATCTAGCATTTATTTTGCTACATGCTGAAAAAGCCTTCGATCAAGTGGAATGATCATATTTATTTTCAGTTATGGAAAAAATGCAACTGAGAGAGAAGTACTGTACATGGGTTAAACGTTTATACTCTAATCCAACAGCTAAAATACTAACAAACCAAATGTTATCAACTAAATTTAATCTTTCTGGAGGGTGTAGACAAGGATGCCCGTTATCTCCATTATTATTCGTTTTAGCAATTGAACCACTCGCAGAAAATGTCTTATCTAATCCAGAAATACATGGGTATAATACTAAAGATACAATGAATAAAATTTCTCTATATGCAGATGACGTATTAATATACATTACAAAGCCAGAAATTAGTATTCCAAATTTACTAAATCTAATAACTCAATTCGGTCAGTTCTCAGGATATAGAATTAATTGGAATAAAAGCGAAATTATGTCAATAACTGAACTCAATTTACATATACTACAACAATCACCTTTTAAAATAGTTGAGGAAAAATGTAAATATCTAGGTATTTATGTAACTAAGGCGTATACTTTTAAAAAAGTAGACTCTACTGTTACAAGTTTTATTTGGGACTACAAGAATCATAGAATAAATAAAAAACATTTATGTAAATCAAAGATTAATGGAGGTTTAGCTCTACCAAATTTCCTGTTTTATTTTTGGGCAGTCCATATTAAAAACATGAATTTTTGGCTGGAAGAAATGGATCAACAACCAGACTGGTTAAGGATGGAAAAGGAGGACTGTTTACATTTTGAAGTCTGTTCGATTATATTTGCACCAACAAAATTGCACAAAAAAACCTATAGGGAAAACCCAATAATATACAGTGGTACACGAATCTGGAAACAACTAAAAAGGGCTTTAAAATTGTATAATATACCACTCTGTCTCCCTATTGTAAACAATCCCTTATTCAAACCTTCCATGCTGGAAAAAGGTTTTACACAATGGAAAAACTATGGAATCAAAAAGATGGAACACCTTTATAAGAAAGGCACTTTTCTTTTATTTCAGGAATTATGGATTACACTCAAATATTTTTTTTCGATATCTACAACTCAGAGATTACGTTAAATCAAATACACAAGATTATAGCAATAAGGAACCAGAAATCCTTGATGAATGTTTGAATAAGCATCCTAATACAGAAAAACTAACAACTTATATTTATAATATCCTTTTAGATACTGAGATACCAACAACGGAATCATTTAGACATACTTGGGAAAACGAAATAAACCAACCCATAACAAAAGATATATGGGACAAAGGTTTACAATATATACACCAATGCTTGTTAAATACCAGACATGCTTTAATACAATTTAAAGTATTACATAGATTACATTACTCAAAAGTTAAATTGAATAGAATCTTCCCACAAGTCTCCTCTATCTGCGATAAATGTCAGCATCCAGAGGCTAATTTAACACATACTTTTGCAAATAGTGTAAAAATTAAGAATTTCTGGATTGAGATTTTTAGAATAACTTCTGAAGTTATTAATACCAAATTGGATCCGGACACAAAATTAATAATACTTGGAATATCAGAACAAAGTTTAACACTTACAACAAGTCAAAGAAATTTCCTAGATTATAGTATAATAATTGGGTAGAAATTAATATTAAAATTTTGGAAAGGCCCTATAATCCCCACAATTAAAATGTGGATTACGGAAATGTCGGAGACCCTACACCTGGAAAGAATTAGATTTGCCCTAATGGACAAACAAGAAGTTTTTGTTAGAATATGGTCTTCTTTCATTGATTATTTAAAGGGGTAGATCGGTTCAGTGGGGAACCCTAGCTGAAACTTGGACTCAGGATCAGATGAAAAGTTATACTCTATATTCCTTGATCTTATCTCCAATGATGTACAAATGGTAAATTATTCCATCTTATGATTTCTTTTTGATCTTTACTTTATTTTTCTTTCTGTGTTTTTCTCTATAAAAAAAAATATATTAGAGACAATATGATTCATTTGATAATATTAATAATGTATGATTGCTGTACATAAAATCATATTGTCACCATATATGTACTGTTCCAGCTATCACTCTGCCTCATTCGAGCTCTCTGCTCATCAAAACCGCACTCCCGTCTTAGTGCTGAACCACAACACATTATGCTTCAATATGATCTTGATCACACTATCATGCAACTCATGAATATCCCCTAGTATGATGATACTGGTAATACTGACTAACATTTTAATTCAAGGTTTCAAGGTTCCAAGGTTCCAAGGTCAGTTTATTGTCACATGTAAAGCAAGAATTTCATTGTCCTATCAGCGACACATGACATTAAACTCTCTTGAATCTTGAATCTTGAATCTCTTGACATGTACCAATTAAAGTACAGTGGAATTTGAGTTACCATACAGTCATACCATACAGTCATACAGTCTGTAACCTGTTGGGATAAAAGGCGGGATTGTGGGAATTGTGGGAAGATCTGAGCTGCACTTCCCTTTTGTCTTTCAACATGGGCAGCACTTCACTGTGGGAATCGAACTTTACTCCAGTGAATAGCTAAACAGGCCTCGTGCAGGTGGCCCATAGAGACAAAAGTTTGCTTAATGCAAAGAGGAGCTTATGAACACAAGGCTGCACCGAGACTGCCTCATCTTCCCACATAGATACACAAGCCTGTTTCTCAGTGGAAAGTTACTAAATGATGGATCACAATAGTTAACCCTGTTCCAACGTCATTCCAGCTTGGGTCGCTTTCCAATCAACTTTAGCTCCTGCCTCATGCTTCTGTAGTCACCATTGCTCAATAGTATTACCAACATATCCAATTTCATCTTCTCCCTCTCCAATTTGAGAGGTTGAATTTTGTCACTATCTCCTAGTGGTTCCATAAACTTAAGTTGCCTAATTAAATCCAGTTCATTGCACAATACCAAATCCAGAATTGCCTTTTTCCTGGTAGGCTCAACAACAAGTTGCTCTAAAAATTCATTTGTGACGCACTCTACACATTCGCTCTCGTGGGGTCCAGCAGCAACATGGTTTTTCCAGTCTACCTTCATATTGAAATACAGACTTGGCCCGGCATGCCCGCCATGGGCCAAGGACCCGCGCTGTAGACCCCGCCAGGAAGACCCAGCTCCCCGCCCAGAGTGGAAGGAGGACCTGTCAGCAGACTGGTGGTGGGAGGCAGTGCAGTGCCTCGACAGTGGAGTGGGCCACCAGGGCCATGCAGCAGCCTGGGGCTCGCTGGATCGGACGCTGCTCCAAGACGTTGAGCACATGGACCGGACTTGGGACTTGAAAAGGGTGCAAAAACTGGCGACTCTGTATACTGTCCCAGCGTACTCCTGCTATTAACGTACTGTATCTGAGATACATCTAAGTGCGAAGATGTATCTAAGTGCATGTCTTTCATGATACTTGCACTGAACTGTAGACAAAAATGAACTTCACTGCACCTCGGTACTTTAGACAAATAAAGTACCAAGTAATACCTATGAGTTTTCTTGATGTTTTAAATCACCTTGAGACTGAATGATGCTGCAGTCTCTGCTGCTGAGCAAGCGTATTGCCACGATGGGTCCACTGTAGAACTACGCATCTTCAGAGGTATCCATGTAAGGTTTTTTTCCTGTAGAGATACTCATTTATTTAACTAACTAGATAACTGTTGCTGAAAGTGTGAACTGAAAATGGTGAGAAACTAACAAAGGAAGAACTATCTCACGTCCCGGGATCATTGAAAGTGAGGGGAGGTGTCTGTGACAGCACCTTCTCCCTGTGGGGAGTTGCTCTGATTCTTTTAACTGGCTGATAGGCCAGGAGAGGCCAATTCCCAGCATTATTGCTCTTGATTATCCACTTGAACTACGTCAGCCTACTCACTATAAAACCCAGGAACTTGAGCCGGAGTGAGTGACAGGGAGAAGGAGAAGAGAAGAAGCAGGAGAGAAAATGGAAGAAGGAAGGAAGAAAGAGAGAGAGGAAGGGAGACAACGTGGGCTGCCTCCCTCCTGGCTGTGTTCTGCTGTTGCAGGTACAAGGAAGACTGAGCTACATTGACAGACCTGAGGCTACAGTGTGATCAAGATAGGAGGGGGGACCTCATAGAAACTTACCAAACAGTGAAAGGCTTGGATAGAGTGGATGTGGAGACGATGTTTCCACTAATCTGAGATTCTAGGACAAGAGGTCATGTCCGCAAAATTAAAGGATGTTCCTTTAGGAAGGAGATGAGAAACATTTCTTCAGATGAGAAAAAGTCAGAGGGTGGTGAATCTGTGGAATTCTTTGCCACAGGAGGCTGTGCAGGCAGTCAATGGGTATTTTTAAGGCAAGGATAGATAGATTCTTGATTAGTTAATTTTTCTCCATTGCCTTGAGTGTAAGACCTGAAGTTCCCATCCAGCAACAGTGTGGGAATAACTTCACTGGAAGATGGCTGACCATCCAAATCTCGAAGGAAATTAGGAACGGATAACATGTACCATGTTGTCAATAAATAATTGCTTTAAAATAAATGAAAAGGAGAGATGGTAGAAATTAATTGAAAATTATTTCAGGTTAAATGAGAACAATGTGAAGTACTGTTGGAATCATTTACATGAGATGTGAATAACAGTTAACATCTTTATTCTCAATAACTTGTCAGGCCAGGAGTACAGTCAAACAAGAGACTTTTCTACAGACAGAAAACATGCAGCCTTTTTATATCATTTGTGACAGGGAAAGATGAGGAGTGGGTCATGTAAAGTTGTTTACATGGTTAACTGTGTTGATCTTACCCGCAGAAACACAGCCTTATCACTGAAGAGCAAGATGTGTAAGGACAGAGTGATTAGACATGCGCAGTCTAGCACTGATGGAACACTTCTGGAATAGTTCAATTCCCACAGAATTGAAATGCTGGAAACACTCAGCAGGCCGGGCAATGTTTGTAGACTTGGAACAATGTTGCTTTTGCCCAGTCACTTTCTGTCAGCACCAATAAGTGTAATCGAAGTGAAAGGCTCGAGGTAAGTGGTGAGGTAAAGGAACAGGTAAAGGAAAAGGGATGAGAGAATCAAAGTTAAGGAATGTGGAGACAAAGGCAGATCAGGCAACATGGAGGATTAATGCTATCAGCTATTCTCTGAAAAATAGTTTATAACCTGAAGTTTTGAATTCGATGTGGAATCAAAATCATGTAATGACCCAAATTAAAAGATGAGTTGTTGATCTTTAATTTTTCCTGGGCTCTAAATGTCACAAAGAGCTAGATAAATCCAAGTGAACACAAGCATGTTGGAAAATTTGAGGAACATAGAATATAGAACAGCACATGAACGAGCCTATCAACTCGCATTGTTTGCACCGAACACGATGCCTCGTTAAACTGATCTTATCTGCCTGTATATGATCCACATTCCTCTTTTCCCTGCACTTCCATTTTACAATCTAAAAGCCTCTTAGACACTATCTTATCCACTTCCACCACCGCCCCTGATGTTCCAATGTGTTCCAGACCCCACCACTCTCTGTATAAAGAAAATAAATTGCCCTGCCTGGAAATGTTGGACATTTCCACCCTTGGACAAAGATTTCTGACTTTACCCTATCAAAACCTCTCCTAATTATATATAATTCTTTCAAATCTCCCCTCAACCTCCGATGTTCCAGAGAGAACAATCCAAATCTATCCATCCTCTCCCTGTAGCTAAAACCCTGACAACTAGCAATTTAATGGTCCTCACACCAGCTCGAGTGATCCTGACCTCTCATCCCATTGGAGACCTTTAGAGAAATATATGTAATGGATTCTATCAGTCTTTATCTTGCAATAAATGCTATCCCCTTTGTCCTGTATCTGTACACTGTGGACGGCTTGATTGTAATTATGTATAGTCTTTTCATTGACTGGATAGCATAGAGCAAAAGGTTTTTCACTGTTCCTCAGCACATGTGACAACAATAAACTAGGTATGTTGCAAAACTCACCTTTAGCGGTGCTGCAGTTCTGTCAATGGCTGTGTGCGCGAATTTGGCGCCGTTGAGGAGGGGGGGCGGGTTTAAAATGCGGTTTTCCTTTGCAATCCGGAGTTATATTTTCTCGGAGTGTGATCTTTTGCTAAAGATTTGTTCCAACTGCCGGTAAGTGAAATTTTCTTTTTTTTAAATCACTCGACTATTTCAGCGCTGCAGCAAGATGCTAATTTCCGAGTTTGAAAATGGCCATAACTTTTTTAATACTGAAGATATGAAAGTGAATTAGGTGTCAAATTAAACTTCTTTTTATGCTTTATCTGATGGGATATCTGCGACTTGATTTTTAAAATCTCAAAATTTTGTAACATTGCTAAATAAACAAAACTAAACTAATTTAGACACCATTCTGGTAAAGCTGCTGTTCATCTGCTCCAAAACCTCCACATATTTCCTGCAATGGGGCAACCATACCTGCACACAATGCCGCAAATGTGGCCAAACCAAAGCCCTACGCAAGTGCATCATGACTTCCTGACTCTTGTATTCAATGCCACTAGCAGTGACGGCAAGCATACCATACTCCTTCTTTACCACCTGCTTTATCTACTCATGCTGCCTCCTTCTGTGAACTATGAACTTGGACTCCAAGATCCCTCTGTATATCAATGCTGTTAATGATCTTGCCATTAACTGTATAATCTCTCATTGCATTCAATCTCCTACTTGCTCAGGTTATTTTCCACTTGCCATTTCTCAACCCATTTCTGCAGCTGATCTGGATTCCACTGGATCTTCTTACAGAATTCCTCACTATATGAAATGTCCAATTTTGGTGTCGTCCACCAACTTACACACAAACCCATCGACATTTACATTTTGGTCATTTATATATAAATGATAATACAGTTGTTGAAAATAATGCTCTATGGACTTCTGGTTCATGTCAGGTCTGACACATGGATGAAGTTTCTGTATAATTAGTAATGTTTGCTTGTTTTTATCCTTACCATTTTTTGCCGATGTTTTAATTATTTAATCGAATTTTGATGTTTTCTTCCATCTTGAAGCTTCCATGGATCTGACCCCTTGCATTGAGGGCAATAGATCTGAATTTCCATAACTTCATAAGTTATAGGAGCACAATTAAGCCATTCGGCACATCAAGTCTACTCCGCCATTCAACCGTGGCTGATCTATCTTTCCATGTCAAGCCCATTCTCCTGCCCCTACCCGTAAACCCTGACACCCGTACTAATCAAGCATCTGTCCATTTCCGCCTTAAAAATATCCATCGACGTCCCCCACAACCTTCTATGGCAATTAATTCCACAGATTCACCATCCACTGACTAAAGAAATTCCTCCCCATCTCCTTTCACAAGGTGAGTCCTTTATCCACTTTAGGGACAAAAACAGGAAGGCAGATTATTATTTGAATGATGTCAAGTTGGGAAAAGGAGAAGTACAAAGAGATCTGGGGGTCCTTGTTCACTGATAGCAAGCATGCAGGTACAGCAGGCAGTGAAAAAAGCGAATGGCATGTTGGGCTTCAGAACAAGCGAAGCTGAGTATAGGAGCAAAGAGATCCTTCTGCAGTTGTACAGGGCCCAAGTGAGACCACACCTGGAGTATTGTCTGCAGTTTTGGTTAACAAATTCGAGGAAGGAGATTCTTGCTATTGAGGGAGTGCAGCGTAGGTTTACAAAGTTAATTCCAGGGATGGCGGGACTGTCATATGCTGATAGAATGGAGCATCTGGGCTTGTATACTCTGGAATTTAGAAGGATGAGAGGGTATCTTATTGAAACATTTAAGATTATTAAAGGGTTGGACACGATAGAGGCAGGAAAAATGGTCCCAATGTTGGGGGAGTCCAGGGGCCACAGTATAAGAATAAGGGGTAGGCCATTTAGCACCGTGATGAGGAAAAATGTTTTTATACCCAGAAAGATGTGAATCTGTGAAATTCTCTGCCTCAGAAAGCTGTGGAGACGAATTCTCTGGATGCTTTCAAGTGAAAGTTAGATCGAGCTCTTAAAGATAACGGAGTCAGGGGATATGGGGATACGGGGGACTGAATGTGAATGATCAGTCATGATCACAGTGAATAGTGGTGTTGGCTCGAAGAACCAAGAACGAATGGCCTACACCTGCCATTGTCCATTGTCTAATTCTGAGGCTATAGCCTCTGATCCTTAACCATCCTTAACCATCCTTAACCATCCCACTAGCGGAAATATACTCTCCACATCCACTCTAGCCAGGCATTTTAATTATTCAGTAAGTTTCAATGAGGTCCTCCCTCATCCTTCTAAACTCCAGCAAGTACAGGCCCAGTGCTGTCAAACTCTCATCATATGTTAACCCAATCATTCCTGGGATCATTCTTGTAAATCCTTCCTCTGATATGGGGCCCCAAACTGCTCACAAAACTCCAAATGCGGTCAGACCTGTGCCTTGTATAGCCACGGCATTACATCCCTGTTTTTATATTCTAGTCCTTTCAAAATAAATGCTACCATTGCATTTGCCTTACTTACTACTGGTTCGATTTGCAGATTAACCTTTTGTGGATCCTAAAAGTGGTGAATCCTAATTTACCACTTTAAAGAATTCTATCCGACCCTTGACATTTAGAACTCCTTCAAAACAAAGGCCATGATTGGCTTTCACGAGGACTTGAGGCAGTTGGCTGTGAATCTTAATATATGTATTCTAATAACGCACCCTCTTGCAGAAATGATCATGTTCAATATCAATAAGCAGTGTCTTGTGTTCCCAACACACAATTAGGAAAAGTCTTATGAGACGGTGTCACTGATATTTTAAACATTGAATGCAAAAAGTACTGGCCACATTCTGCAGAGGCACAGCATGTTTCTGCAAAATATCTTTTGCTGTTGAGCTGGAAGGAAACACCTGGTGTAGTGGTGTTTCCTGCGCTTATCTTTCATTTATCTTCTGTGAAATATTGGTATGCTGACAAACATGTTTCCGCAGCACACTGTGATTTCTGTCAGAAGATTTGGGATCCAAGTTCTATTCCAGGCACATATTCAAAATGTCTCATTTGCAACTTCTGGTTCAGTGCCAGGTAAATGGTGTGATGTATAACGTGGAATGCTTCATATTTCTCTCTGAGTGATGACTGATGCATGTCCCTCATCTGGAAAGTTAACTGTGTCTCTTTCTACATAATCTGCCTATCCTGCATCGATGGCCCAGAATATTCAATTTTCATTTTTGTTCGCCATGTCAAGTCAATTTTCTTTTCTAAAAGTCATCAGTTCTAGCCTGTTTGGTCTGACCACAACATTGACTATTTATTACCCAGACAAAGTGTCTTAATGTGCTGGTAACTGCAGCCATGAAGCCATTTCAATTAATTCATTCCCTTTGCTTTATACATCCTTCCCTCACCTCCTCATCCAATGAAAAGTACCTTGCATCTCTCTCGTTACTGATTCTGTTGAATGGGCATCGACCTCAAATGTTGACTGTTTCTCTTTCCACTGATGCTGAGTTTTACCAGTATTTTCTGTTTTTGTGTCTGATTTCCAGCACATGATGAGTTTTTTGTTTTTATCACATTCTTCATTACTCTGCAAATGAATCAGCCTTTGGCTGCCTGCAACAAAATCTAGACAATTTTCTAAAATGTGCTAACAAATGGCAAACAACAAATTAACATTTTTTAGACTTCAGTAAGTGTAACATTACGACACTGCTGTTTAACCTGATGCAATAAAGGAACAGCCGTGTTTATTTCAAAGTGAGATTACATTTAACTTGGAGAACACCTTGGAAATGGCTCCTTTTTCCATCCGTCTCCTTTTTTCTTCCCTACAGGTGGCAGAGGCCAGCGATCTGGAAGATTCTAGAAGGTTGCAGCCAGGCACGTGCCGTGAGTAATTACTCAGGGTAGGCAGTCAGCCGGCTTTCAAAAAAATCTTAAAACCGCGCATGCGCAGATTGTTCTCTTCGTAAAAAAATAAAAATAAGTAACAATTCAAATTTCCCAAGGGTTCTAAATCTCCTTCATTTTTTAATTACTGAATGGGTGGGGGACGGAGGATGAAGGCAGGTGGAGAGATGGTGGGAAAAACGGGAGCACATCGGGACGTTGAATCAGTTGTCATCTTATGGAATGACAATACTAATTCAAGGGTCCAATTGGAGGGGGAGTTCCTTTCACAGCGTGTGGGGAGCCTGCGGCAGGGGTTAAATATGCGAGAAGGGAGAAGTTTTGAGAAGGAGGGGGACAGAGATCATATCAAACTCACTCACCGCTGCCGCAGCGCTCCGGGTAAGGACAGCAGAACTGGCCGCCACTTCCGGGGATAGAAGCAGCTCGGGTGCGAGCGGCCACCGGGACCCAACACCAGAACCGACTGCTCTTCAGCGCCTTCTGATCACCTCTGGCAGTGCTCTTCGTCTGAACATCTCTCACCCTCCGTGTTAAAGAAGGAACTGCAGATGCTGGAGAATCGAGGGTTACACAAAGAGCTGGAGAAACTCAGCGGGTGCAGGCAGCATCTAAGGGGCGAAGGAGATAGGCGACGTTTCGGGTCGAGACCCTTCTTCAGACTGAGACTGAGTCTGAAGAAGGGTCTCGACCCGAAACGTCGCCTATCTCCTTCGCCCCTTAGATGCTGCTGCACCCGCTGAGTTTCTCCAGCTTTTTGTATAACCCCCATCTCTCACCTGCCGGACATGGACAGCAGAACTGGCCGCCACTTCCGCGGAAGGAAGCAGCTCGGGTGACTGCGAGTGGCCGCCGGGACCCTGCCACTTCAGCCCCTTCTGCTGGTCCCCACTCACCTCTGGCAGTGCTCTCCGTCTGAACATCTCTCACCTGCCGTTCGCCTGCCGGCTTCCCGCAAATCTTTAAATTCCGACAGCGCGTTCACGGGTCCAGTTTAGGTTACTCGGCTGTGGGAATTTAAGGATTTGCGGGACGCGGTTGACATGAGCGAAGCCGGCGAACGGCAGGTGAGAGATGGGGGTTACACAAAAAGCTGGAGAAACTCAGCGGGTGCAGCAGCATCTAAGGGGCGAAGGAGATAGGCGACGTTTCGGGTCGAGACCCTTCTTCAGACCTGCTGACCTTCTTCATGCTGCAGCACCCGCTGAGTTTCTCCAGCTTTGTGTAACCCTCGATTCTCCAGCATCTGCAGTTCCTTCTTTAACACGAACGGCTTTAGGACGCGGTTAAAGACCTGCCGGAGGGGCAAGTCTGGGCAGTGAGTGGGTTGTATCCACGTGTGAAGCTCCATCCACCCCCCGGGGCCGAGAGTGTGGGATTGTGAAGGAACTGCAGATGCTGGTTTGCACCGAAGATAGACACACACAAGAAGGGTCTCGACCCGAAACGTCGCCTATCTCCTTCGCTCCTTAGATGCTGCTGCACCCGCTGAGTTTCGCCAGCTTTTTGTGTAACCCATAGACACACACAATGCTGGAGTAACTCCGAGGGACTGGCAGCATCTCTGGAGAGATGGGATGGGTGAGATTTCGTGTCGAGACCCTACTTCAGACTTCTCCAGAGATCCCGCTGAGTTTACTCCAGTAGCGGTGTTTATCCCGGTGGCGGGGAGCCGGGCTTGACCGACCCGCCGCCTCTACATGCCGGTCAGTCGGGTGATCATCGCCCTCCGCCCGGAATGCAGTGGAGTTTTGCACCCAGTGAGTTGTCCAGCGCTCACGGTGGACGAGGGAGGACAGCAACAGGCCAGGTAAATGAATAGGAGCACATAAATGAGTCTAGCATTTCTTGTTTTTATGTTTTAATTTACAAGCCACTTCACGCGAGGCAAGTTTTATTTTCAGTCCAAAGAAGGGTCTCGACCCGAAACGTCACCCATTCAACGATAGACACACACAAGCTGGAGTAACTCAGTGGGACAGGCCGCATCTCTAGAGGGAAGGGATGGGTGATGTTTAGATCCAAATGCTGGAGAATTTCAGCAGGTCGAGACCCTCCTGTCACCCATCCCTTCGCTCTATAGATGCTGCTGCACCCGCTGAGTTTCTCCAGAATTTTGTGTACGCTCGATTTTGCTGCATCTGCAGTTCCTTCTTTAACACTGCTGGAGTAATTCAGCGGGTCGAGATCCTTCTTCAGAAGACGAGCCCCCCCCTCCCCCGCACCCCCAACCACCTTCCACCTCAACTTACGCCTGGGCACCAAAGCAGCTCAAGAGGCGAACCCTGAGCTCTGTCTCCCAACAATCTGAACAGCGGCTGCGGCCGGCCGGCACCCGGCATGGACTTCTCACCCCTCACACACTTTTACTCTCACCTAGTCCCATCTCACCTGCACTCAGACCGGAGCGTGGCAAGTGGGTTACTGACCCCGATCCCCTCCTTCACAACGCCAGACTGCCCAAACACTGTGAACGGAGCTCTCCCCCCACCCAGGGAACTACAGTATTTAAAAACATAAAGCACAAAGAAAAGCACTTACCACATTATTGGTACATTAAGTCCATTCTCAATTTGTTTGCTAAGATACTATTAAAATAATGGCAATCCATATTTGAACATCCCGCCAAGAAACTCGCAATGCGCATGCGCAGAAAGATGATGCACATGCGCAGTGCTGCAAAGGCAGAATTTCTGCTGCCTTCAGCTCCCATTGAATCTGACGGCTCAGGCAGCGCTGACGGCACGGGGGCTGCACAGAGCTTCCCGTGTTACAAGCGCTGCGGGTGAAAGGCACGGAGAATTATGCCTACCTAAGAGATCGATCTCTTAGACAGGCATAATTCTCCCATGCCTTTACTATTTATATTTTAAAATTGCCATTTCATAATTTTAGTCAGGGTAGGCAGTGCCTACCTTGCCTACCCTGACGGCACGTGCCTGGTTGCAGCAGTGCACCCAATCCATGTTATACACTACAGTCACACTGTGTCGGTGTGGCGGCGGGTGGGAGAAAAGTTTAAACTGTTGGTTGATTTGTTGCTCAGTGGAATATTTAGGAGTGATTCCACACTCTCTGCAACTCCTCCAGTGTTGGTGCAGTCTTGAAACTTACAAACCAACTGTCTCCAATTAGTTAAAAATTAGTGCTTCAAGAACTCAACGGGTCGGGCAGTATCTCTGGAATATGTGAATGGGAGATGTTTCTAGTTGGAACCTTTCTTCAGACTATTTGTAGTAGGGAGAGAAAGCTGGAAAAGAGGTGGTGGTGGGAGGGGAAGAGGGGAACACAGGTGAGGGGGGTTGTGATTGGCAGATGGGTTTACAAAGGCCAGACATGAAAAGACATAAAAGCCATAAAATAACATAGAAGTGAAATGGAAGTCGGAGGAAAGGATATTGGGGGAAGGGACGGGGAATGGAGTGGGGTAGTGGAATAAATATTCCTATCGCTCTACCCTGTGCCCCAGCTGGAAGCACACTCATTTCTCCCACTACCCTCCCCCACCCCCCCCCCCCTCCCCCACCCCCCGCCCGACCTGTTTCCCTTCCTTCGCTTTTAGATTACATTGATCTTCTCTTTATCTTACAGGAGTGAATGTGAGGGTTGGGTAAAAGGTTCAAAAGCACGGCCTTGAGGGGAGTGACCTGTGAATGTCTCAGTGCCAGGTATTACTGAGGGTAGGAATTGGAGTTTAGGATAGATGAGTGTGTGGCCGACGAGATAGTGCTGGGATTCCAATTTTTGGATCATTGGGATCTCTTCTGGTGCAGAAGTAACCTGTACTGGAGGAACTGGTTCCACCAGAACTGAAAAAGGACCAATATCATGATGGGCAGTTTTGCTGTTATTACTTGGAATGGTTTAATCTCGATTGGCGGGGAGGTGGGATCCAAAGCTGTGGTGTGGAATTTGACACAGGTTAGCTTCAGAATGTTCATTATACAAGGCAGGCAGGAGCATGGCAGGGAGCAAGTAAAGTCCGTTGGATTAAAATGCATTAATTTCAAAGCAAGACTGACAGGTAAAGTGGATGAAATTGGAGATACATAGGACAAGAATATCATAGGCATTACACAATCATGGCTAAGAAAGGGACAGGAATGGCAACTTAATGTTTCAGGATACAGGAGCTGCAGTTGACTTAGAGGTGGAGAAAAGAATGGAGAGAAAGTTTTGTTTTTGATTAAAGAGAACATTACAGCTGTTTTCTGAGATGACTGTGGGATCATCCAGTTAGGCTGCATGCGTTGATCAGAGAAACAGAGACAATCACCTAGTTGGGAGTGTATATAGGCCCACAAGACATTGTGGAAATTAGAGGAACAAAAATGCATGGAGGTTGGGATAAGTTGCAGGAATAATAGGGTTGTCATAAAGGGGATGTTCACTTTCCTGATATGGAAGTGTGTGTAAGGGAGAGGGTAAAAGGGACTTGTTAAGATGTGCATGGATCAGCATGGACGAGTGGGTTGAAAAACTTGCTCTCATCAGTATGACCCAGAAAAGATTCATTGTGACGTCCTTGTACTTGTGCATGTTTTTATTTAGGAATGCCAGGTATTGTGGGTATTTTTAACAACATTTAAGATAAAATTAAAAGTTATAGTTAATAAAACTAATATTTGGAGATTCAACACACAGATATTAAAGGATAAAGACTGCTGTAACTATGTGGAGAAACAGATTAAATTATTTTTTGAAACTAACGATAAATCTGAGACTTCCCCATTATTATTATGGGACACATTTAAAGCATTTATGCGCGGTGCAATAATATCAGCACAAGCTCATTTTAACAAAGAAAATCGAAAAATGGAGCAAAAGTTAGAAAAAGAGATAAAACAATTAGATAGTGAAAATATAATACATCCTTCTAAAGAGTTGAGTAATAAAATTGCTATATTAAAATATAGATTAAATAAAATTTACTCTGATCAAGTGATAAAACTATATCAACAAACTAAACAAGTTCATTTTGAATTTGGTGATAAACCTCAAAAATTATTAGCACGACAACTCAGAAGATTAGACGATGAAAAAACTATACATAGTATTAGATCGGTACAGGGAAATACGTTGACTATACCAAAAGACATTAATGACACATTTTTACAATATTATCAAAATCTTTATTCATCTAAATTAACAGGGCAAACAGATGAAATGGAAACATTTCTAGAAAAATGTCATTTTAATAAGCTAGATTTTGAGAGTAGGCAATTATTAAATGCTGAAATATCGGTAACAGGTATCGAAGAATCAATTGGATCGTTAAAAAATGGTAAAACAGCGGGGCCCGATGGCCTGAGTGCAGAATTTTATAAAAAATTTCATGATCTACTTTCATCAAGATTACAAACAGTGTATAGACACACCTATGAGTTAGGAAAATTACCAGTCTTTAAATGAATCTACAATTACATTAATTCCTAAATTAGATAAGGATCTGGAAGATCCTGGATCATATCGAGCGATTGCCCTTTTAAATACTGATCAAAAAATATTAACTAAAGTACTGTCTCGGAGGCTAAGTTTAGTGATTTCCAAAATAATACATTATGATCAAACAGGTTTTATTCCAAAACGTTACTCATCACATAATCTTAGACGCTTGTTTAATATTATCTACTCGAGAAGAAGGAGAGATATTGAATTAGCAGTTATATCGTTGGATGCTGAAAAAGCTTTCGACCAGGTGGAATGGTCATATTTATTTAATATAATGGAAAAGTATCAACTGGGGGATGGATTTTGTAAATGGGTAAGAATATTATATTCTAACCCTACAGCAAGAATTTTAACTAATCAAATACTATCACCTAAATTTAGACTTTTTAGGGGATGCAGACAGGGATGTCCGTTATCCCCTTTATTATTTGCTTTGGTGATAGGACCTCTGGCCGAAAGAATCAGATCAGAACCCGAAATATATGGGTATAATACTGACACAACAAATAATAAGATATCTTTATATGCAGATGATATTCTGATTTATATTACTAAGCCGGAATGTAGTATTCCCAAGTTATTTAATGTTATAAATGAATTTAGCGTATTTTCAGGATATAGGATTAATTGGAATAAAAGTGACATTATGCCTATAACTGGTATAAATGTAAATATACTACAAAAATACCCATTAAAAATAGTTACAGATAAATTTAAATATTTAGGAATCAATGTGTCTAAATCCTATAAATTATTAATTAAAGCTAATTATTATCAATTATTAGAGAAACTTAAAAAAAACATTTCATATTGGAAAACACTCCCTATATCTATGATCGGTAGGATTAATGCTATAAAGATGATTTTTTTACCACAATTGTTATATTTATTTCAGGCAATTCCTTTTTTTCTCCCAAAAAGTTTTTTTGTTTAAATTGATACTATAGTTAATAATTTTGTCTGGGATTACAAAAGTCATAGAATAAGTAAAAAACACTTATGTAAGTCTAAGATAAATGGAGGGCTGGCACTTCCAAATTTTCTATACTACTTTTGGGCAGTCCAGATTAAGAATATGAATTTTTGGTGGGTAAATATGGATGTTGAACCAATGTGGTTAAAAATGGAAAAGGAAGACTGTTTACCTTTCAATATAGAGTCGATTATTTTCGCACCAAAGGAAGTACAAAAAAAGACTTATAGGGACAACCCTATAATTCATAATAATAGGCGTATTTGGAAACAGATAGTTAAGACCTTATATCTGGATAATCTTTCTTTTAGGTTACCAATTAGGAATAACCCACTGTTTAAACCCTCAATCTTAGATGCGGGGTTTAGACTGTGGGAGGATTCAGGAATTAAAAGGATAGGACACCTTTATAGAAATGGAAATTTTTTATTATTTGAAGAGTTACAAGATATTTTTGGACTACCTTCACAACACCATTTTAGGTATTTACAAATTAGAGATTTTATTAAATGCAACACACAAGACTATAAAAATAAAGAATCAGGCTTATTAGATGAGCTGTTTAATTTACATCCAAATACGGATAAGCTTATAGCTTATATATACAATATTATTTTAGATAAAGAGAACCCAACAACTGAAACATATCGTCTAGCATGGGAAAATGAAATTGGATTACCTATAATAAAAGAAACTTGGGAAGAAAGCTTACAAAGAATACATTGGTGTTCTTTGAATGCCAGACACACATTGATACAATTTAAAGTTATATATAGATTACACTACTCGAAAACCAAATTAAAAAGTATCTTTCCTAGTCTCTCCTCTATTTGTGATAAATGTAAGAATCTTGAAGCAAATTTAATACATAGTTTTGTAACGTGCCCACGGTCGAATTATTATTGGATTGAAATTTTTAAAGTTATTTCGGAAGTTCTTAAGGTTGAACTCGACCCAGACCCAAAATTAATAATATTTGGAATTCCGGAGCCAAATTTGGTACTCACAGTAAATCAAAGAAATTTTTTTGATTACTGTTTAATAATAGGGAAAAAAATGATACTTAAATTTTGGAAGGGAACATTATCCCCAACAATTAAAATGTGGAAAGCAGAGATGTTGGAGACGTTGAATTTGGAAAGAATTAGATTTGTCCTTTTGGACAGGTATAATTCTTTTGAATCGATATGGTCTCCATATATACAGTATTTAGAGAAGTAGCTATTCTTGGAATCACGGCTCGACGGGCACCCTACGGAATCCGATGCGAATAACTTACTTACATTTGATATTATTGCGCATTTATTATAGATATTACTGTATGAAATAGTATTTCGTATAATGTATTTAGTTTTGTTTATATATATGTAATTTTTTTTTTTTTTTTTTTTTTTAAATATTTTTATTAACAGTAACCAATTATAATGCTTTTAACAACTTTCCAAACGTCAACTTAATTCCATTATTTTACAAACAATGCATCAATAATTCATCTTATACTCTATTTTTTGATATATAGATAGAAAAAGAATAGAACAGATATAAATCATTAAAGATGTGATTAAATAATAATTTGATTATATATAAGAAAAAGAAAAAAAAAGAAAGAGAACAGAGTTATCAAGAAAAAAAAAACTGATAGAATATTATATATATATATGTAAACAGCAATATACATTATCGATAAAACTATTACAGATAGTAATATCCATGAGAACATGCATGTCAATCCCAATGTGAAAATGAGTCATTCCCGCCGAATCCCGCAGGGTGCCCGTCGAGCCGTGTTGCCAAGAACAGCTACTTCTCTAAATACTGTATGTATGGAGCCCACATCTGTTCGAAGGAATTATATTCGTCCAATAGGACAAATCTAATTTCTTCCAGATGTAGCGTCTCCAACATTTCTGCTGCCCACATTTTAGTTGTGGGGATTGATATTCCCTTCCAAAATTTCAAAATAATTTTTTTCCCAATTATCAAACAGTAATCTAAGAAATGTCTTTGATTACCTGTAAGTGGCAAATTTAAGTCAGGGATTCCAATTATTATTAACTTTGGGTCAGGATCCAATTTAACTTTAAGGACTTCAGAAATAACTTTAAAAATTTCTGTCCAGTAATAATTCAATTTAGGGCATGTAACAAAACTATGTATTAAGTTTGCTTCTGAATTTCTACATTTATCACAGATAGAAGAAATATTAGGAAAAATACTATTTAATTTAGTTTTGGAATAATGTAATCTATATAATACTTTATATTGAATCAATATGTGCCTGGCGTTTAATGAACACCGATGTATTCGTTGTAGACTTTCTTCCCAATTTTCTTTTGTTATAGCTAATCCAATTTCATTTTCCCATGCTTGACGATACATTTCAGTTGTTGGATTCTCTTTATCCAAAATGATATTGTATATGTAAGCTATTAATTTTTCTGTATTTGGGTGCAAATTAAACAAATCATCTAGTAATCCTGGTTCTTTATTTTTGTAATCTTGTGTATTAGTTTTAATGTAGTCTCTGATTTGTAAGTACCTAAACAAATGTTGCAGAGACAGTCCATAAATATCTTGTAACTCCTGGAATAAAAGAAATTTTCCTTTTCTATAAAGATGTTCTAACCTTTTGATTCCTAAGTCATTCCAGCGTCTAAACCCTCCATCTAATATTGAAGGTTTAAATAATGGATTATTCATAATTGGAAGTCTGAGTGAGAAATTATCTAAGTGTAGAGTCTTAACTATTTGTTTCCAAATACGTCTAATATTATAAATTATGGGATTGTCCCTATAATTTTTTTTGTGTACCTCCTTTGGTGCAAATATAATCGAACCTACGCTGAAAGGTAAACAGTCTTCCTTTTCTATACTTGACCATATTGGTACATTATCCATATGTACCCACCAAAAATTCATATTCTTAATCTGAACAGCCCAAAAATAATATAAAAAATTTGGGAGTGCTAGTCCTCCATTTATCTTAGATTTACATAGATGTTTTTTACTTATTCTATGATTTTTATAATCCCAAATAAAACTATTAACAATATTATCAATTTTTTTAAAAAAGGTTTTCGGGAGAAAAAAAGGAATAGCCTGAAACAAATATAAAAGTTGTGGTAAAAAAACCATCTTAGAAACATAGAAACATAGAAAATAGGTGCAGGAGTAGGCCATTCGGCCCTTCGAGCCTGCACCGCCATTCAATGTGATCATGGCTGATCATCCAACTCAGTATCCCGTACCTGCCTTCTCTCCATACCGCCATATCTTTATGGCGTTTATTCTACCAATCATAGAAATAGGAAGCGTTTTCCAATATAAGATATTTTTTTTAAGTTTGTCTAATAATTGAGGATAATTAGATTTAATTAAAGAATTATATGATTTAGTTACATTAATCCCTAAGTATTTAAATTTATCTTTTACTACTTTTAATGGGTATTGTTGTAATATATTTAAATTTATTTCAGTTACTGGCATAATTTCACTTTTGTTCCAATTAATCCTATATCCAGAAAATGTGCCAAACTTATTTATGACATTAAACAAATTTGGGATACTAATTTCCAGTTTTGTAATATAAATCAAAACATCATCTGCGTATAAAGATATTTTATTAGTTGTTGTATCGGTATTATATCCATGTATTTCTGGTTTGGATCTAATTTTTTCCGCCAGAGGTTCTATCCCCAAAGCAAACAATAAGGGCGATAACGGGCATCCTTGTCTACATCCCCTAGCGAGTTTGAATTTAGCTGATAACATTCGGTTAGTCATGATTCTTGCCGTAGGGTTTGAATATAATATTCTTACCCAACGACAGAATCTATCCCCCAATTTAAACTTTTCCATTATATTAAATAAATATGACCATTCCACCTGGTCAAAAGCTTTTTCCGCATCTAGCGATATAACCGCTAGATCCATGTCTCGTTTTCTTTTTGAATATAAAACATTAAACAAACGTCTAAGATTATGGGATGAGTAACGTTTTGGGATAAAACCTGTTTGATCAAAATGTATTAATTTAGAAATCACCGAACTTAATCTCCGAGATAAGATTTTGGTTAATATTTTTTGGTCTGTATTTAGAAGCGCAATCGCTCTATATGATCCTGGATCTTCCAAATCTTTATCTATCTTTGGAATAAGTATAATTGTAGATTCATTTAATGAATCTGGCAATTTTCCTTGCTTATATGCATCTCTATACACTGTATGTAATCTAAATATGATCAATTCCAAAAATTTTTATAAAATTCTGCATTAAGGCCATCCGGGCCCGCAGCTTTTCCATTCTTTAACGAACTAATTGATTCTTCAATATCCTTTACTGTTATTTCCGCATTTAAAAACTGTCTATCTTTCTGATCTAAACAATTAATTTTGCAATCTTGTAAAAATGTTTCCATACCATCTATTTGTCCTGTTACTTTCGATGAGTAGAGATTATGATAATATTGTAGAAACCTGTCATTAATATCTTTTGGTGTAATCAATGAATTTCCATGCTCAGATCTGACCTTATGTATCATCTTCTCGTCTTCAAATTTTCTCAATTGACGTGCTAGCAATTTTTGTGGTTTGTCTCCAAATTCAAAATGCACTTGTTTAGTTTGTTGAAAAAGTTTAATAACTTGATTAGAGTATAATTTATTCAGTCTGTATTTTACTAATGCAATTTTATTACTTAATTCTTTGGAAGGCTGTTTTATATTTTCATTATCTAATTGTCTTATCTCATTTTCTAACCTTTGTTCCATCTTTCGATTTTCTTTATTAAGATATGCTTGTGCTGATATTATTACACCGCGCATAAATGCTTTAAATGTATCCCAAAGCAAAGATGGAGAAATTTCAGGGGCGTCGTTAGTTTCAAAAAATAATTTAATCTGTTCCGTCATATATTTACAACAGTCCTTATCTTTTAATATCTTGGGATTCATTCTCCAGGTAGTAGTCTCGTTAATTGTATCTTTTAATTTTATCTTGAATGTTATTGGAGCGTGGTCCGAGATAATAATATTATGATATTTTGCATCATATGTAAAAGGAAGTAATTTAGAGTCTATTAAAAAATAATCTATCCTCGAATAAGTTCCATGTACGGGTGAATAAAAAGAATATTCTCGTCCAGATGGATTTTCTAGTCTCCAAATGTCCTTAATATTAGATGTGTTAATAAAAGAATTAATAAGTTTGCTTGAATTAGAGGCAGCTTTTCTTTTTGTAGATGATCTGTCAAGATAATTATCTAAAGTACAATTTAGATCTCCCCCAATTATTAAATTATGTTGAGTGGATACCGGAATATTATTAAATATTTTTTTTAAAAATAATGGGTTGTCAAAATTGGGGGCATATATATTCATTAAAATTACTTTTTTTGAATATAATTCCCCTATGATTATCACATATCTACCCTCTTTATCCTCTATTATAGAACTTTGTGTGAAAGGTATACCTTTACGAATAATTATTGCAACCCCTCTAGATTTATGTATAAATGAAGAGTGATACACCTTTGA
This sequence comes from Raja brachyura, assembly GCA_963514005.1. The sequence goes on from OY740815.1 coordinate 17,116,221, forward strand.
AATCCATTTAGCTGTTAATCTATATTGATCATCTTTTTTAAGATGAGTCTCTTGGAGAAAAACAACATCTGTTTTCAATCTATTCAGCTGTGCTAACCCCTTTCCCCTTTTAATTGGTTCATTCAGTCCTTTTACATTCCAACTGCAGAAGGTAATTCCATCCCCCCCAGCCTTCACATTCATATCATGCATTCTGTTACTAGGGTGGTTTTTTTCGTAGTAGCCTTCTCGACTCCTCCAGCCCCACGCTACACCCGAACATCAATCCGACGAGAATAACCACCCACACTAGACCACACGCATGTCTTCCTAAATTAATTGTACCATACCGAATACATCTCCATTTCAATAATATAAAATATATAATAATATATAAAAAGATACTAATTAAGAACAGATAAAGGGTGTTAATAGAGTGCTCAGAAAGAAAAGAAACTACACTTGTATAGCGTGTAGTGTGTGTTAGTGAAAGCCACACTAATGTGGCTATTAATCTAATGACTTCCGTTAAAGTAAGGTGTTAATTATACCAGCTCCATTCTCAGATGCTGTGTATATTGGGGGGGGGGGGGGGGGTACTAACTTTATATACTTAGTAATTATTTCTGTTAATCATATTACTAATTACTAAATTTCAATTGCTATTACAATTAATCTTATAATAAGTAATACTTTATATACTTATTAATTATTTCTATTAATCATAACACTAATTTTTAAATTTAAATTAAATTGCTATTACAATTAGTCTTATAATAAGTAATACTATTCTCAAAGAACAATTAAAATTTTAATAATTAATATCAAGCTATAACTACATGTCCATTATTCCTTCTGAATAAGTTTTTCATAACCGCAGGTTAATAATAAAAGTTCAGTCCTCCACTCCTTCCTCCATTACGTCTCCTTCTTCTTCTTCTGGCACGCCTTCTGCTTTCTTCTGTAATTTTCGGGCATACTCCAATGCTTCATTATGCTTAACGAAGCGAAATTCCTTGCGATCGTAGGTAACTCTCAATATTGCTGGATACACCAAACCATATCTCAAATCCATAGAATCCTTTAAATCCCTCAAGATGCCTCTCGTTTCTCTGAATAAAGCTCTTTTCTTAGCCACTTCCGCTGGATAATCTCTGAAGATGCTGATGTTCTCTCCCTCATATTTCAGATTTCTCTTTCTTATGATTATCTTCATCATTTCTTCGAAAACGTGATCATAAACCACTTTTACAATCATTTGTCTTGGAGGTGCCCCTTTCCCAGGGATACGTCTTAGAGCCCTGTGAGCGCGACCCAACAGGGGTTCTTCATCCATATTCAGAATCTCCTTTAAAAATTTTGCAGCAAATTTTCGAGGGTCTTGATTCCCCTCAGCGCCCTCTCTCAGACCTACTATACGCAAATTCTTACGACGTTGACGTCCCTCCAGATCAATACACTTCTCATTTATTTTGCGTAGTAATTCTGACAGACGTTTATTCTCGGCACGGAGTTTTTCTGTCTCCTTGTTATTCAATTCAGCAATCTTATTTAATTTTCCGATTGCTTCACTTTGTTGGTCGATGGCTATTAGAATGGGATCAATCTTGTCATCCAGCCTTCTTTCCATCCCATCAGCAATAACCTTTAGCTCCGTCATTTGAGATTGAATCTCAGCATCCGCTTTTTCTTTCCACTCATTCATCATTATTCTTACCGTTGTTATAACTTCCTTTTTTATGTCCTCTTTAGTTTTCTCATTAGCGACCAGTAACTCCTTCTTCAATTTCTTCATCTCACTGAGGATAGCATTTTTAAATTCTTCCATTTCGGATCTCCTTTGTGAGATTACCTCCTGGGAAGCAGCCAGGCTTGAACTCAAAGCACTGGCTGGGCCTGGATCCCTTCTTGTAGGTTTTTTCTGAGTAGGTGGGGGAGGGGAGCGATGGGTCATAGTTTCTTAATAAAGTCGCGCGCCTGATGACGTCACAGACCTTTTAACCGCACCGGAGCCGTTCACAGTCGTTCCCAGCTGTTCTTCTTAGGTAAGTGCGTTTATTTGACCCCTAGACCCCCGTTTTTTATTCAATTTTTTACGGAGCTGCAAATGGCACGACTCCACTACAACATGGCGCCAACCGGAAGTCATATTTTTGTTTTTTAAATTTTCTTTTTTTTATGGTTGAAGTATGTGGGAATTTTTTTTTTTTTTTATTCCCTTTTTTTTTCTCTTTTTTTTTTCTCTTTTATATATCTTTTTCTTTATTTCCAAAAAATAGAAGATATTAAGTATTGATATGTTATTTGTAGTAATATTGAATTAAGGTGTTAGTTTATAAAGTAAGCTATACATTGTAAACGGTTTACTTCAAATAAAAAAATATTACAAAAAAAAAAAAAATGCATGGAGGTTGGGATAAGTTGCAGGAATAATAGGATTGTCATAAAGGGGATGTTCACTTTCCTGATATGGAAGTGTGTGTAAGGGAGAGGGTAAAAGGGACTTGTTAAGATGTGCATGGATCAGCATGGACGAGTGGGTTGAAAAACTTGCTCTCATCAGTATGACCCAGAAAAGATTCATTGTGACTTCCTTGTACTTGTGCATGTTTTTATTTAGAAATGCCAGGTATTGTGGGTATTTTTAACAACATTTCAAACTTGCCCTGTCATTTCTACATATAAATGCTGTGGGTCCATCTATTCTTGTTCCTCTTTTAGAATTGTACTCTTTGGGATTGCCCCTTCTCATGCTTCCTATTAATGTGCATCATTTCCTTTTTCTCAGCATTGAATTTCATACCTCATCTACCTGACTTCCTCTGTTCTAGCAAGACACGTGTTGCCAAACAAATTGATTTTATTAAGTCCCACACAAAACAGCTCTCCAAACTACAACAAGGGGCAAGGGCATTACCAACAGCATTTATACCCCAGAGGGGACCCATGATCCACTCTTCCCGCCATACCAAGTTACATGACAGAAGTTTAGGGGTAACATGAGGGAGAACTTCTTTACTCAGAGAGTGGTGGCTGTGTGGAATGATCTTCCAGCAGAGGTGGTGGAGGCAGGATCGATTTTAACATTTAAAAGTAAAGTGGATAGGTATATGGACGGGATGGGAATGGAGGGGTATGGTCTGAGTGCAGGTAGATGGGACTAGGGGAAAATAAATGGTCGGCACGGACTGGAAGGGCCGAGAGGGCCTGTTTCCGTGCTGTAATTGTTATATGGCTATATGACCCAACCCCCAGAGCCGAGGTTTTGCAACACGAGTGGCTAAGCACGAGGGACCAACACAGGAACCCTCCCCCCCCACCCACCCCCCAGAACCAGAGGCACAGAACCGAAAGGGAAGATGAACTAGGCGGCTGGACCTCATGCACACCTCATCCCCATGCATAGGGTACAGATGAACTTGGAAGCACCTGGGACGGCAGTCGCCCCGACGGAATAGGCACTGCCTCGCTAAGGTCTAAATGGGATGGCTTCAAATGAGCCACAGATATTCTCACGCCAAGCCCCCATGTCCCGAACAAAAGTAGTAGGCCCATGCTGCAACACCCGAAAGGCACCCTCATATGTGCGCTGCCAAGGCGACCAGTGGGCGTCGCGGCGAAGAAAGACATGTAAACAGTCCATGAGAGCCGGCGGCACATGGGCAGGAGCCACACCATGGCGAGACAGGAGACAGGACGCCGACCCTCTCCTGCAAATGGTCCAAAGCAGACGAGCGTGGCTCCAGGGACGCACCAGCAGCCGCAATAAATTCCCCGGGAACGGTAAGCGGGCAGCCATAGTCCAATTATGCAGAGGACAAATCCAAATCCTCTTTCGGGATGGTCCGAATGCCCAGCAAGACCCACGGCAATGCATCCATACATTATGGACCTGTGAGGCGCACCTTCAGAGCGGCCTTGAGATGGCAGTGGAACCGTTCCACCAACCCATTGGACTGGGGATGAAATACCGTTGTATTGTGAAGCTGTGCTTTCCAGGGTGCTGTCGACACCTGATCGAGCGAACCGCTGCCCTGCTGCTTGTACAGCCACAGCCTGTCGGCGTGTTCTGCTAGCTGCGGGGGGTCGTCAAAGCTCTCACCTGAGAGCAGCAGGCGGATGTCGTCCGGCAACTGCTCTAGGAAGGCGTATTCAAAGTGCAGGCAGGGCCGGTGGCCGTCCATCAGCGTGAGCATTTCGCTCATGAGGATCGATGGCTTGCGGTCGCCAAGCCCGCCCATGTGGAGGAGCCACTCCGCTCGATCCTTGCGGCTGAGCACGAAGGTGCAGAGAATCAGCGCTTTGAGACCCTCATACTTCTCGGCCAATGGTGGCTCACTGAGTGAAGGATCCAAGCAACCGTCCGTCCCCTGATCGAGCGTGCCGACCATGTAATTGTAGCAGGTGTCGTCAGCTGTGATTCGGTGGATGTGGAACTGGGCCTCGGCTGCTGAAAACACACCCGGGGCTGCAAGGTCCAGAAAAGCGGTAGCTTGAGTGCGACAGTGTTTTGTTGGGCCGGATCACTGCAATGGCGGGTTGAGCGTTGGTGGCGTCCATTTTTGTAATCCGAAATGACTATTTTGGATTGTTGGGGTCACCAATATATAGTAAGACACGTGTTGTCAAACAAAGTGATTTTATTAAGTTCACACAAAACAGCTCAGAATCACAACAAGGGGCAAGGCCATTACCAACAGTATTTACACCCCAGCCGGGACCCATGACCCGCTCTTCCCACCATAACAAGTCACATGACCCAACCCCCAGAGCCGAGGGTGCACACCACAACACTTTCATTCTCTGGAGTCAGAACTTTGTCATTTAATTACAAACATAATCTTTATTCAGCATGAAAGATATATAAAACAAAAACTGTGAAAAGATTATTCAGACATGCTCAACATCTTTAAATTTGTGAGTGTTATACTCAGTAATGTTCATATTTATACAACAATTCAGCACAATTCAGGCCATTGGTCCACAATGTCCAGACCAAACATCATTCAAGACCATCTCTTATCTCCCTGCGCATAATCCATATCTCTCCATTTCCTGCATATTCAAATGTCTATCGAAAAGCCTCATAAATGCCACCACCATATCTGCCTCAGCCACCAACCGTGGCAGCATGTTCCAGGAATTCAACACCCTCTGTGCAAAAAAAATATGATGCACATATTTAAACTTAGTCCCTCCAACTTTAAAGCTGTGTCCCTTGTATTTAAGTGTTCCATCTTTGGCAAAAGGTTCTGACTGTCTACTCTATTTATGTCTTCTATAATTTTTCATACTTTGTTGTGAGGTGCTACATCTTGGTAGGACAAATCAAAATAGGACGTACATGGTAAATGGTAGTGAATTGAGGAATGCGGTAGAACAGAGGGATCTAGGAATAACTGTGCATAGTTCCCTGAAGGTGGAATCTCATGGAGATAGGGTGGTAAAAAAAGCTTTTAGTGTGCTGGCCTTTATAAATCACAGCATTGAATATAGAAGTTGGGATGTAATGTTAAAATTGTACAGGGCATTGGTGAGGCCAATTCTGGAATATGGTGTACAATTGTTGTTGGCAAATTATAGGAAAGATGTCAATGAAATAGAGCGAGTGCATACTTGATGAACAGGTTCAGCATTTATCTGGGTGACTGTCATAACGGTAAAGGTAGCTGGGGCTCGCTGCTGGGTTGAATAACAGAAACAGTAGTATCAAGTGTTGTTGTCGAAGTCAGGTAGCAGTAGGCAGGTAGTGCAGGAGTCACCTGTGGTCATCTCCCTCCTAAACAGATATACCATTTTGGATACTGTTGGGGGAGATGGCTCAGAGCAGCAGCCACGTTCATGGCACCGTGGGTGGCTCTGCGGCACAGGAGGGGAGGAAAAAGAGTGAAAGGGCTATAGTAATAGGGGAGTCAATTGTAAGGGGAATAGATAGGCGTTTCTGCGGCTGCAAACGAGATTCCAGGATGGTATGTTGCCTCCCTGGTGCAAGGGTCAGGGATGCCTCTGAGCAGCTGCAGAACATTCTGGAGGGGGAGGGTGAACAGCCAGCTGTCGTGGTGCACATTGGCACCAACGATATAAGAAAAAAACGGGATGAGGTCCTACAAGCTGAATTTAGGGAGCTAGGAGATAAACTGAAAAGTAGGACCTCAAATGTAATAATCTCTGGATTACTACCAGTGCCACATGCTAGTAGAAATAGGAGGATATTTCAGATGAATGCGTGGCTTGTAAAATGGTGCAAGGGGGAGGGATTCAAATTTCTAGGGCATTGGAACCAGTTCTGGGGTAGGTGGGACCATTACAAACAGGACGGTCTGCATCTGGGCTGGAATGGAACCAATGTCCTTGGGGGAGTGTTTGCTAGTGCTGTCAGGCTGGATTTAAACTAATGTGGCAGGGGGATGGGAGCATGAGTAGAGAGATAGAGGGGTGTAAAATGAGGGTAGAAGCAATAGGTAGCAAGGTGAAAAGTAAAAGTGACAGGCAGAAAAATCCAGTGCAAAAATCAGAAAGGGCCACTTTTCAACATAATTCAACATTCTCCTGAGTGTTCCAAAAACAAGCCTGAAGGCTTTGCGTCTCAATGCAAGGAGCATTCATAATAAGGTGGATGAGTTGAATGTGCAGATAGTTATTAATGAATACGATATAGTTGGGATCACGGAGACATGGCTCCAGCGTGACCAAGGCTGGGAGTGGACCATCCAGAGATATTAAATATTTATTGGGATAGACAGAAAGGAAAATGAGGTGGGGTGGCGTTGCTGGTTAGAGAGGACATTAACGCAATAGAAAGGAAGGACATTAGCTTGGAGGAAGTGGAATCGATATGGGTAGAGCTGCGAAACACTAAGGGGCAGAAAACACTAGTGGGAGTTGTGTACAGGCCATCTAACAGTAGTAGTGGAGTTGGGGATGGCATCAAACAGGAAATTAGAAATGCATGCAACAAAGGTAAAACTGTTCTAATGGGTGATTTCAATCCACATATAGATTGGGTGAATCAAATTGGCAGGGGTGCTGAGGAAGAGGATTTCTTGGAATGTATGCGGGACAGTTTTCTAAACCCACATGTAGAGGTACCAATGAGAGAGCAGGCTATTCTAGACTGGGTATTGAGTAATGAGGAAGAGTTAGTTAGCAGTCTTGTTGTGCATGGCCCCTTGGGCAAGAGTGACCATAATATGGTTGAGTTCTTCATTAGGATGGAGAGTGACATAGTTAATTCATAAACAAGGGTTCTGAACTTAAAGAAAGGTAACTTTGAGGGTATGAGATGTGAATTGGCCAAGATAGACTGGCAATTGATTCTTAAAGGGTTGACGGTGGATATGAAATGGAAGGCATTTAAAGACTGCATGGATGAACTACAACATTTGTTCAACCCAGTTTGGCAAAAGAATGAATCAGGGAAGGTAGTGCATCCGTGGATAACAAGGGAAATCAGGGATAGTATCAAAGCAAAAGATGAAGTATACAAATTAGCCAGAAAAAGCAGCCTACCAGAGGACTGGGAGAAATTCAGAGTCCAGCAGAGCAGGACAAAGGACTTAATTAGGAAAGGGAAAATAGATTATGAAAGAAAACTGGCAGGGAACATAAAAACTGACTGCAAAAGCTTTTATAGGTATGTGAATAGAAAAAGATTAGTTAAAACAAATGTAGGTCCCTTGCAGTCAGAAACAGGTGAATTGATCATGGGAACAAGGACATGGCACATTAATTGAATAACTACTTTGGTTCCATCTTCACTAAGGAAGACATAAATAATCTTCCGGTACTAGCAGGGGACATACACTGAGATGGGGGAACTGAGTGAAATACAGGTTAGTCGGGAAGTGGTGTTAGGTAAATTGGATGGATTAAAGGTCGATTAATCCCCAGGGCCAGATAGGCTGCATCTCAGAGTACTTAAGGAAGTAGCCCCAGAAATAGTGGATGAATTAGTGATAATTTTTCAAAACTCTTTAAATTCTGGATTAGTTCCTAAGGATTGGAGGGTAGCTAATGTAACCCCACTTTTTAAAAAAAGGAGGGAGAGAGAAAACAGGAAATTACAAGTTAGTGGGGAAAATGCTAGAGTCAGTTATTAAAGATGGGCTAGCAGCACATTTGGAAAGTGGTGAAATCATTGGACAAAGTCAGCATGGATTTATGAAAGGTCTGATGAATCTTATAGAATTTTTCGAGCATGTAACTAGTAGAGTGGATAAGGGAGAACCAGTGGATGTGTTATATCAGATGGATCTAGGAATAACTGTGCATAGTTCCCTGAAGGTGGAATTGCATGTAGATAGGTGGGTAAAGAAAGCTTTTGGTGTGCTGGCCTTTATAAATCAGAACATTGAATATAGGAGTAGGGTAGTAATGTTAAAATTGTACAAAGCATTGGTAAGACCAATTCTGGAGTATGGTGTACAATTTTAGTCGCCTAATTATAGGAAGGATGTCAACAAAATAGAGAGAGTACAGAGGAAATTTACTAGAATGTTGCCTGGGTTCCAGCAACTAAGTTACAGAGAAAGGTTGAACATGTTAGGTCTTTATTCTTTGCAGCACAGAAGGTTAAGGGGGGGACTTGATCGAGGTCTTTAAAATGATGAAAGGGATAGACAGAGTTGACGTGGATAAGCTTTTCCCATTGAGGGCAGGGAAGATTCAAACAAGAGGGCATGACATGAGAATTAAGGGACAGAAGTTTAGGGGTAACATGAGGGGGAACTTCTTTACTCAGAGTGGTGGCTGTGTGGAATGAGCTTCCAGCAGAAGTGGTGGAGGCTGGATCAATTTTAACATTTAAAAGTAAAGTGGATTGGTATATGGACAGGAAGGGAATGGAGGGGTATGGTCTGAGTGCAGGTAGATGGGACTAGGGGAAAATAAATGGTCGGCACAGACTGGAAGGGCCAAGAGGGCCTGTTTCCATGCTGTAATTGTTATATGGTTATATGGTTATATATCTCGACTTTCAGAAGGCTTTCGACAAGGACCCACATAAGAGATTAGTATGCAAACTTAAAGCACAGTATTGAGGGTTCAGTATTGATGTGGATAGAGAACTGGCTGGCAGACAGGAAGCAAAGGGTAGGAGTAAACGGGTCCTTTTCAGAATGGTAGGCAGTGACTAGTGGGGTACCACAAGGCTCAGTGCTGGGACCCCAGCTATTTACAATATATAAATGATTTGGACGAGGGAATTAAATGCAACATCTCCAGGTTTGCGGATGACATGAAGCTGGGGGGCAGTGTTTGCTGTGAGGAGGATGCAAGGAGGCTGCAAGGTTAGGGTTAGGTACTTGGATAGGTTGGGTGAGTGGGCAAATGCATGGCAGATGCAGTATTATGTGGATAAATGTGAGGTTATCCACTTTGGTGGTAAGAAAAGGAAAGTAGACTATTATCTGAATGGTGGCCGATTCGGAAAAGGGGAGATGCAACGAGACCTGGGTGTCATGGTACACCAGTCATTTAAAGTAGGCATGCAGGTACAGCAGGCTGTGATGAAAGCGAATGGTAAGTTAGCATTCATAGCAAAAGGATTTGAGTATCGGAGCAGGGAGGTTCTACTGCAGTTGTATGGGGCCTTGGTGAGACCACGCCTGGAGTATTGTGTACAGTTTTGCTCTCCTAATCTGAGGAAAGACATTCTTGCCATAGAGGGAGTACAGAGAAGGTTCACCAGACTGATTCCAGGGATAGCAGGCCTTTCATATGAAGAAAGACTGGATAGACTCGGCTTGTACTCACTAGAATTTAGAAGATTGAGGGGGGATCTTATAGAAACTTACAAAATTCTTAAGGGGCAGGCTAGATGCAGGAAGATTGTTCCCAATATTGGGGAAGTCCAGAACAAGGGGTCACAGTTTAAGGATAAGGGGGAAGTCTTTTAGGACCGAGATGAGACATTTCTTTTTCATGGTGAATCTGTGGAATTCTCTGCCACAGAAAGTAATTTAGGCCAGTTCATTGGCTATATTTAAGAGGGAGTTAAATGTGGCCCTTGTGGCTAAGGGGATCAGGGGATATGGAGAGAAGGCAGGTACAGGATACTGAGTTGGATGATCAGCCATGATCATATTGAATGGTGGTGCAGGCTCGAAGGGCCGAATGGCCTACTCCTGCACCTATTTTCCATGTTTCCATGTTTCTATGTCATCAGTGATATGAGTAGAATTAGGACATTTTACCCATCAAGTCTACTCCACCATTCAATCATAGCTGATCTATCTCTCCCTCCTAACCCCATTCTCCTGCCTTCTCCCCATAACTTCCGACACCTTTACTAATCAAAAATCCATCCATCTCTGCCCTAAAAATATCCACTGACGACCTCTACAGCCTTCTGAGGAAAAGAATTTGACAGATTCCCCACCCTCCGACTAAATACACTTATCCTCTTCCGAAAAAGTCTTTTGATTCTAAGGTTCTAAGCATTCTAATGATTCCCTCATCCTGGGCTCTCCCACTAGTGGAAACATCCTCTCCACATCCCTCTATTCTGTATGTATCTATGAGATCTTCCCTCATTCTTCTAAACTCCAGCGAGTATAGGCCCTGTGCCGACAAACGCTCATCATAAATCCTCTTGTTACGAAGGCTTTCCATTGTCCATTAGCTTTCTTCACTGCTGCTCACAGGCCTGCTGGACCTGTAAGACAACTTTCAGTGACCGGTGTACAAGGACGCCCAGGTCTCGCTGCACCTCCCCCTTACCTAACCTAACCCCATTGAGATAATAATCTGCCCCCTTGTTTTTGCCACCAAAGTGGATAACCTCACATTTACCTATATTATACTGCATTTGCCTACTCACTCAACCTGTCCAGGTCACTCTGCAACCTCCTAACATCCTCTTCACAGTTCACACCGGGCACGTGCCATGAGTAATTACTGAGAGTAGGCACTCAGTCCGCTTTAAAAAAAAAATTAAACCGCGCATGCGCAGATTGTTCTCCCCGTTAAATAAATGAAAGATAAAAACAGTGACATTTCAATTTGCCCCAGGCTTACTAGTCCTAGACCAATTGGGGGAACAGTTCCTTTCACAGCGACTGTAGAGTCTGTGCCAGGGGTAAAGTTGTGGGGAGGGCACGAGTGTTGAGAAGGAGGGTGTCGGGGATAATGCCAGTAATTCACTCACTCACCTCAACCGCAGTTCTCCCGGCGCAAAGCCACGCACTGTAGCTGGGGATAGATGCAGCTCGGGGAGCAGCCACCAGGACCCCTCCACTTCAGCGTCTTCTGCCGGCCCGCTCACCTCTGGCAGTGCTCGCCGTTGGAACACCTGTCACCTGCCGTTCGCCGACTTCGCTCATGTCAGCGACTTCCTGCAAATCCTTAAATTCCCACAGCCGAGTAACCTCAATCGCACTGTCGGAATTTAAGGACATGAGTGAGGCCAGCGAGCGGCAGGAGAGAGGTTTTTAGACGGAGAGCTGCCAGAGGTGAGCGGGGACTGGCAGAAGGAGCTAAGGTGGCGGCTGGCTCTGCTCTCCGGCCCGGCGGCCGCTCAGCCACCCGAGCTACTTCTCTTTCTGCCCCCCCCCCCCCCGGCCTTAGAGCGGTGGCATTCCATGCCTCTGTGCAAGGAGCGTCGCAAGTGGATGCTCCCGACCCCTCATTCATAACATTCGTGCCCTTCCCGCAACTTTACCCCGGGCCAGACTCCCCAAACGCTGTGAAAGGAGCTCTCCCCCCCCCCCCCCCCACCCCCACACCCGGGAAATACGGTATTAAAAAAAAATTGGTACATGACAAACCATGGTTGAAAACCCTGCGAAGAAACTTGCGCCCGCATGCACAGTAGACTAATGCGCATGCGCAGTATGATGCTGTGCATGCGCAGTGCAGCAAAGGCAGAATTTCAGCTGCCTTCAGCACCGCTTGTCATTGACGGCTTCAGGCAGCGCTGACGGCACGTGGGCTGCACAGACCTTCCCGTGTCACAAGCGCTGCGGATGAAAGGCACGGAGAATTATTCCTACCTAGGAGATCGGTCTCTTAGATAGGCATAATTCTCCCATGCCATTACTATTTATATTTAATAATTCCCATTTCATAATTTTTGTCAGGGTAGGCACTGCCTACCTTGCCTACCCTGACAGTACGTGCCTGGTTCACACTGCCACCCAGCTTTGTGTCATCCGCAAAATTGCTGTATAATCACACACGCACACATATTGATTTGCTTTGAGATCACTGTGGAGAGCAAAGAGCATTTAATGTAATCAATGAAAAGACAGGCATAAATAAGGCCGATGCGGGTAACCACTGCCACACTTTTGACTCGGGCGGAAAATAAGAGAAACCAAAAGAAACCTTGTTGGTTGAGACATATCCGTTAGGTGGAGCAAAGGTAAACGGGAGGAGGGTCATGGCAATTTTTGTCGCAGTATTTTAAATTATAGAGTATCTTCCTCAAATAAACCACAAAACATTTTTTTTTCAGTCTAACGCATTGATTTTAACCTTCGTAACCGTTTACCACCAAAAAAGTGGTGATTTTCATGAAGAATGGTAACCGTCTCATAACTTTTCACCAACTTCCTCTAAGACAATATTAACTTCAGATGAATAGGCAGAAGCATACTGTTCATTTATCAATTATAATTGATAATTATGGTAATTGTTGTATTATTTTACACATCATGAGCATAAAATACTCATGTGACAGACTACCCTGCCATTTCCTTGATTCCCATTACACATTCACCTGTCTCTGAGTGCAAGACATTTGTCTTCACTAATCTTTTCCTTTTTATATACCCAAATAAACATTTACAGTCCATTTTTATATTCGCTGCACACTTCCTTTCGTGCTGTTTTTCCCCCTCTTAAATAATGCTTTTGTCCTCCTGTTGAGTTTGAAATTTCTCCCAGTCCTCTGGTTTGCCACTTCTTGTGGCCAATTTATATGCTTCTTCCTTGGATCTAACTCTACCCTTGACTTCCTTACCTTTTTCTTATCTCTCTTTTACATTTTGCTTCTGTCCTCCTTTTATGGCCCTCTATCTGCTTGCATTGGGCCCCATCCCCCTGCCCTGTTAGTTTAAACGTGACCTTTCCTACAGTCTCTTTCCCGATAGCTGCACGGATACGATTCCACGTTGTTGACTCTACACCCCCCACTTTTTAGTTTAAACCCACCCGTTGCCACACTGTACTTCTCAACTAAAATTAACAAAACTTTGGGCAACACGGTGGTGCAGCAGTAGAGTTGCTGCCTTACAGTGCCAGAGACCCGGGTTTGATCCTGTCAGCGGGTGCTGTCTGACGGAGATTGTATGTTCTCCCTGTGACCACATGGGTTTTCTCCAGGTGCTCCGGTTTCCTCCCACACTCCCAACATGTACAGGTTTGCCAGTGCCAGGTAATTGATTTGGTAACATTGTAAATTGTCCCTAGTGTGTGTTGGATAGTGTTAGTGTGCGGGGATTGCAGGTCGACATGGACTTGGTGTGTCGAAGGGCCTGCATCCACGCTGTATCTCTAACCAATACTAAACTAAACTAACACCATTCGGCTGGGGACATTTGAGATTCAGAAGGTGTCACAGTGCCTGCTAATTCCTCTGCTGACCAATTGAGGGTGGTATAATCTGTGTTCTCTTTTGTGTTTATCCTGTTTTGGGTTTATCCTGTTTTAGGTATTTTCACCAGTGTGTCATTATTTGTGTTACTGTCTGAGTTCCCTTTTTAAGTTCTGATGTTTGTCTCTGTTGGTGCTTTGTCTTGGATTTTTATGGCTGTTTCTTGTTCTCTTGTTTACCTTTACTTGTGGTTTTGACCTTTGGTCTGATCTCTCCAATTTGCTTCCTCTTGCTGCAAAGTTCGGCATTTTGACCCTGTGGTCTGCTTACGACCACTATTCTAGTAAAAGCCCTTCAGATTTTAACTTGTTCCTGGCTTCTGAGTGCCCTCTGTGCTTGGGTCTACTCTGCTTTCATTACTGTTCTGGCAAGACGGGTATGGGAACAATGACAGAAGATTTTTTTCTCAAATCTCACTCCTTCCCTTCAAACTATTTACAGCCTAAAAATTATTGTAGGATGAGGGAAGATTTGGTTAACAGGTCCAAATTAATTAAAGTGCAAACAAAATGTGTAGGAAGGAACTGCAGATGCTGGTGTACACCGAAGATAGACACAAAATGCTGGAGTAACTTGGCGGCTTGGGCAGCATTTCTGGAGAACATATTGTGAGAAATAGAGTGATTAAACCCCACTATTGTAAGGGTTCAGGAGAGGATTCTAACTTGTAAAGAGGATTCTAGCCAATAGAGTCCAGGGAGAGGATTCTGACACAGCTGTGGATGAAGTTACCAGAACTGTCCTTGAGTAAGGATTGATGGCATTGTATAGCGGTAGAGACTAGTGATGGATGCGACCCTTATCAGTAGGGACTAGGGATGAATGGGACCTTTGTCAGTAGAGACTAGCTTTAGTTCAGATATAAAAAAACTGAGACAGGTCAGTTGGAGGTGAGAAAACTAGGCCAGGTCAATTGCAACTGGGCATGCTTAATGAAATAAATGAATATTACTTACACACCCCTAGTCGAGAAATTGCTCATTACCATGAACATGCTATGTATGATGTGGGAGGTACTGGGGGATGTACCTATAGACTGTGCACCTCAGTGCTCTGATTGGGAAGAGCCAGAAGGGGAGGTTATGCCAGCGGAATTGTGTGTATAAAGGGGCTTTACTTTACTGACTTTGGGGTGTCTCAACTTGGAGAGGCACCCGATTCTGCAGACTCGCAAATAAAAAGCATCTCTTGTTTCCACGCTTTAGTCTCTGAGTAGTGATTGTGAGCACAAACTATATCTCACAAAGTGGGGGATAAAAAGGCTCAATGGTGAAGCCGCACATTCTGCCTGATAGTCCGTTGGGGCGAATGTGGCAATCTTGGGGAGAAGGAAGCCCCGGGGGTAAAGATAAAATGATGGAGATAACCGGAACAGGAAAAGTATGAGTCCGGGGGGGAAAATAAAAAGGCTCAATGGTGAAGAGCCTCACATTCTGCCTGATAGTCCGTTGGGGCGAATGTGGCAATCTTGGGGAGAAGGAAGCCCCGGGGGTAAAGATAAGGAGACTATGATTAAGTTCTGTATTTTTGATTAACCAAAGGAACCAATAAGGGGGAGTTCAGTCTGATGGCCACAGCTGGGCTCCGATGAGGATTGGACACTTTGGATGCTGCACAGAATATTCAGAGTATCACTCAAACATTGCAAAAATCTGGGAATGGCAGAATATAGTTCAAACAGAGGCAACTGTCAAATCATTTTTTAAAAAAGCTACAGAAACCTATAAATTATATGTGGAAAAACAGATTTTGAACAAAAATTGACAGAAACCTCAAAGAAATTTCAGGAAATAGAAGAAACTCATATACAGATTGGTCAAGTACATGAGGAGTTAGTACAAAATATTATAGAAAGCAGAAGGTAGAGTAGCAATAAGAATTATATAAATGTTAATTTTGAAACTGAAATCAGTGCAGGAAATTGCATAATTTCATTGAAGTAAGAATGGAACGAATATGATTTGTGTGTAAAAACCGGTTTTGAATGTATGAGGAAGTTCATATATGTGATAAGTTTGTTTGTTGTAGGCCACATGCTGTAAGGGTAGGTGTGTGTTCCTTTAAGAAATTCTAAGCAATGGGGGAGGTTACGAACAGCTGTAAGGTAACGAACAACGCTTTGTATCATCGCAACTTAAAAGGGGAAAGTTGGAAAAAGTAGGTGGCTTGGTTCTGCTGATGTTTCTATAGATTTCTTTTCAGTAAAGTTAATTTGGAAAATTGTTACTAGTACTAAATAGTGGTGAGAATGGATTGAAATAATTGGAAACAAGTTAATTGCTGAAACATGACCAGCTTTTGTGGTTTGTTTAGATAAGCATTCTGGTTGGAGAAAGGTAATGATTGTTTGCTGAGATTTTCAGAAACAGTTGTGAGGAAGTGGCCCAAGGAAGGCACTTTCAAGGTAAATGTGCGACAAGATGGAAGTGCTAATTATGAATTATATGTCACAGATAAGGTCGAAAGGTGAGAAAGGGGAGAGCAAAGGAATTAGATGTGCTTAGGCAGTTTAGAGAGAAAGGAGAGAGAGGCAGCGAGGAGGTGTGAAAGTAATAAATCAGGAGGAGTCAGTGGAAGATTTTAAAAGAAAGGTGAATACATTTGCAAAGTAGGATAAACGAGATGGTCTCGCTGACTGATGACGTCACAATTTATCAGACTGCCTGCCTCTGCTCGCGCTGCGAGTGACGTCACCACTGTTCTGTGTTCTCTGCTTCTCGGCTTCTTAACTTTCACTTCTTGAAATTTGTCACTTAGTTTTTAAACCGCTGCTCGGGTCGTGCTGCGCGCTCCGCTGGCCTCCTTGAGGTTCTGCAACATGGTGGTGGCTGTCGTTATCCCGTGGAAAATTGGCCGTGTCGGCCGTCACGGGGGACGTCCTCCTCTCCGTCTCCACGCCCGATCGTCTGTCACGTGAGTCGGTGGGCTTCCCCTCGTGGAAGCCACGATCGGCCGGCCCTCCGTGTTTTTGACAGGCCTCAGATCGCTCCGGGCCTCGCTCGGGCCCGGCACCTGATGGGTTGGCTGCCGCCGGCCTCCCCACCCCGCGAGCGGCCGCCCCACTCCCCTCCTATCTCTCTCTCTCCCCTTCCCTCTCTCTCCCCTCCTCTACCTCTCTCCCCTCATCTTTATCCCCGCTCCTCTCTCTATCCCCCCTCCCCCCTCTCTCTCCCCCTCCTCTCTCTCTCCCCCATCCTCTCTCTCTCTCCCCTCCTCTCTCCCTCATCTCCTCCTCTCCCTCTCCTCTCGCCCATCCTCCTCTCTCTCTCCCCCCCACCTCTCTCTCCCTCCCTCCTCTCTCTCCCTCCCTCCTCTCTCCCGCCCTCCTCTCTCTGCACCCTCTCTCTCCTCCTCCTCTCTCCCCTTCCTCTCTCTATCACACTCTCCTCTCTCCCCCACAACCCCTCTCTCTCTCCCCTCCTCTCTCTCTGTCCCCCTTCCTCTCTCCCCTCTCTCTCTCCCCCCTTTCCCCATGTTCCATCCCCTCCACCCCCTTCCCACTCTCCCTCCCCTCCACCCCATCCCTCCACTCCTTCATCCCCTCCCCTATTCCTTTGCCATCCCCCACCCCTCCAGCCCCTTTCTCCCCCACTTCTCCACCTTACCTAACCCCTTTCCTCCCATCCACCCTCCTCCCCTCCCCCACTCTCTTTCTAGCCCTCACTCTATCTCTCTCTCCCCTCTCTCTCTCCCCCCTCTCTCTCCCCCCTCTCTCTGTCCCCTCTCTCTCCCCCCCTCTCTCTCCCCCTCTCTCTCCCCCTCTCTCTCCCCCCTCTCTCTCTCCCACTCTCTCCTCCCTTCTCTCTCTCACCCCTCTGTCTCACCCCGCTCTCTCTCGCCCCTCTCCTTCTCACTCTCTCTCTCTCACCCCTCTCTCACCCCTCTCTCTCTCTCACCCCTCTCTCTCTCCTCCTCCCTCTCCCTCATCCCCTCTCTCCCCCTCCTCTTCCCCTCACCCTCACCCACCCTCCCTCTCCTCCACCCCTCCCCCTCCCCTTCACCCCCCTCTCTCAGTGTCTCTGCCCCTTTCTCTGCCACATCTCTCTCTCTCTGCCCTCACTCTCTAACCCCTCCCTCTCTAGACGCGCCTGCGAGTTGGGGGCTATGCGTCAGTGGATGGGGCGGGTATGGGGTAAAAGGAGCAAATGAATAATATTAATATAATATCGAGGGGGTGGTTAGTGTGTGTGTGCGTGGGTAGTTAGTGTGTGTGTGGGAGGGGTGGTTAGTGTGTGTGTGTGTCCACTTGGTCTAGTGGACTCTAAACTCTTACCAACCACAGGTCAGGCTAAGCGGCATATACTGTAGTTCCCATTATTCTGCTTTGCTCCCTTCTTGTGCAGTGGGGTAATATTGACAATTTTCCAATTGTCGGAAACCACTCCTGACTCTAGTGATTCTTGAAATATCACTTTCAATGCCTCCACAATCTCTTAAGCCACCTATTTCAGAACCCCAGGGTGCAGTCCATTGGTGCGGGTGACTTGTCAACCTTCAGCACTTTCAGCTTCCCAAGCACCTTATCATTAGTAATAGCCACTCCACTGACTTCCACCCCCTGACCCGCCTGAATTGCAGGCACGTTCCTGGTGCCTTCCACTGTGAGGACTGGTGCAAAAAAGTTATTCAACTCCTCTGCCATTTTTTTATTCCCCATTATTTACCTTCGTATTTCTACTTTTCTCTCCCTATTGTCTTTTTAGTTACCTCCTGTTGTCCTTTAAAAACTTCCAAAACCTCTGGCTTCCCGCTAATCTTTGCAATTTTTTCTGCGTTTTCTTTTAATTTTATATTGTCCTTGACTCCTCGTGTCAGCCTTGGTCGCCTCATTCTCCCCATAGAACATTTCTTCCTCTTTGGAATCAAAAGGTCTTGCATCTACTGAATTATTCCCAGAAATCCCTGACATCGCTGTTCCACCGTCATCCCTGCTGGGGTCCCTTTCCAATCAACTTTGTCCCGCTCCTCCCTCATACCTTTGTAGTCCCCTTTGCTCAGCTGCAATACCGACCCGTCCAATTTCACCGCTCACTCTGCAGATACTGGTTTACAAGGAATAGACACAAAATGCTTGAGTAATTCAGCTGGTCAGACAGCATCTCTGAAAAACATGGGTAGGTGATGTTTCGGGTCGGGACTCTTCGTCCATTAATTCGGGTGGAGGAGAGTGGTGGGGTGGGCGGGGTGGCTGGAAACAGATGACAGGAGGGGGAGGACAATGCCTGGTAAGTGATAGGTGAATATCCGTGCGGGGGGTGGGGGGGAGTGGTTGATAGGAAAAAGGTTGGACTAAAGCCAGAGATGAAAAGACAAAAGGTAAGATCCCTAATGCCCTCTCCAATGCAATCACATCATGTTTGTGTAGTAACCAGATCCCTATACTCTACACGAGTCTCAATTTGTGTTCTGGTAGTCCATATTCAATGCTAGTGTCATGTGTACCTACATACAGTGAAATTCTTTGCTTTCCATACAATTCAGTAAAGTCAACGCAATAGCAACAATTGCAGTGCAGTAACAGTAGATTTCTTTTAAGGCAGAACGTAAAGTGGCGTAGCGGTACAGCTCTTGCCTTGCAGCAACAGAGACCCGGGTTCGATCCTGACTATGGGTGCTTGTCTACATGGAGTTTGGACATTCTCGCAGTGACATGCTTTGGTTTTCTCCAAGATCTTCGGTTTCCTCCCACAATTTAAGAATAAGGGGTAAGCCATTTAGAGCAGAGATGAGGAAACACTTTTACTCGCAGAGAGTTGTGAGTCTGTGGAATTCTATGCCTCAGAGGGCGGTGGACGCCGGTTCGCTGGATACTTTCAAGAGAGAGCTAGTTAGGGCTCTAAAGATAGCAGAGTCAGGGGATATGGGGAGAAGGCAGGAACGGGGTACTGATTGTGGATGATCAGC
The DNA here is from genome assembly GCA_963514005.1 of Raja brachyura. The sequence goes on from OY740815.1 coordinate 17,135,698, forward strand.
CATGATCACATTGAATGGCGGTGCAGGCTCGAATGGCCTACTTCTGCCCCCATTGTCTATTGTCTATTGACAGGAACATTACAATACATATGTATTCACTCACTTTACACATCTTCACACACAGGCCCACAGATTCATAACATCACACACTGTTACTCACAAACACCCACAGACATGATTACAATACACACTCAGATACTCTCTCACACGCAATCACACACTCTCGGCTATAATGACACATTCGGGCATTATTAACACATACAGACAAGGACACTCGCTAACTTGCACACACGCAGCAGCTCACAGTCACACAATCACACGATCAAAAACTCACATACTCTCACACACGCTCCCATACACTCACACGACCTCACACTGTTACACGTGCAGCCACTCACGCACGGTCTCACAATCTGATACCCTCGCACATTTCACTAGCAAGCACATGCACCCGCGCTCACACTCAGAGACACGAACACGTTCACAGTCGCGCACTTACACGTTCTCACATGCTCACAAACACTCAAACAAACGCTCAAAAATGCACTCTCAGTAATCCAGTCGGAGAGGCTCAGAAACTGACATACACACATACATTCACTTTCACAGACCCGACCCCACCCACATAAATCCACTTACAAGCCACCCACACAAGCTCTCAAACACTCGCCCAATGTCATACGTTCACACGGTCAATCTCATATTCACACTGACTTGCAAAAAACATATCGCATGCTCACAAACCCTCAAACTCACACACTCGCAAATTCAAACACTCCCACACTTTTAGAAACACTCAGATGCTGTCATCCACCAACACGCACATGCACGGTCCCACACTCTCACACTCTGAGGCACAGTCACACCAACACTCTCACACACACATAAACACACACGTCCTCCCACACTCACAACCCCGAACGCACGCAAACTGGTATGCACACACAGACATTCACACTCACATATACACTCATAAACACACATGCGCGCACTCACAAACTCCCACGCACTGTTATATTTACAGAAACACGTTCAAAGGCACAGACTCACTCAACCTCTCACACACTCGCGGGTTCTCTCACAAACACACTCACACGTTCACAGGGCTCACTGACAACCACTCACAGATTCATAAGCTCTCCCACAAACATATACGCCCACACACTCCCTTAAACAGACACACGCTCTTACTCATCGCACATTCAAACACACTCAGACACAAACATACTTTCACACACTCGCACAGAAATTGGATAATTCAATCTACAACACCTCATATTCAGCTTTGGTAGCTTACAAGGACATGGTATGCGTATTGAATTCTCCAATTTTTGGTAACTAAACGGTCCACTTTGCCCCTCGCTTCCGCCTTTCACTGTGCCCATTTCTCCGCGCCCCTCCACTTCTGACTCCAAAATTCTCACCTCTTCAATTCTTGTCTGACACGACGAATTGTAGATGCTGTCTTTACTCAAAAGATACAATGTGCTGCAGTAACTGAGCAGGTCAGGCAGCATCTCCGGAGAACATGGATAAGTGAGGTTTCGGGTCGGAATTCTTCAGAACCATTGTGGTGGGAGGTAGGGGAAAGAAGGATTGGTGGGCAGGAATGGTAGGTGTTTCCGTGTGCGGCAGATAGTTGTACAAGAGATCAAAATTAAAAAAAGTTTGAAGAGGTGAGAATTGTGAAGCCAGAGGAAGGAATATCGTTGGAAGGGGGAGGGGAGAAATCGGTACGAGTCCAGGTGAGGCACAGGCAACGGCGTGTGGGGGCAAGGGGCATATATAGGTTTGTTATATGAAATTGGATAATTTAATGTTAATTCCATTAGGTTGTAAGCTGTCCAAGCGGAATATGAGGTGCTGCTCCACCAGTTTGCATGTGGCCACGCTCTGGCAATGGAGGAAGCACAAAGCAGACAGGTCAGTGTGGGAAGGGGAGATAGCCTAGTTGGGAAACGGGAGATCCAGAACGCCTTGGCAGGCCGAGGGCAAGAGTTCGGGGAAACGATCATCCTGTCTATGCTTGATCAGGTCAATGGAAAACAGACTACATCGGGAACACTGGATGCAACAGATGAGGTGCACGTGAACTTCTATCTCACCTGGAAGAACTGCTGTGGTCCCTGATTAGGTGAGCGAGGAGGTAAAGTGAGAACTCTTACATCTCTCGGTTGCTAACTTAAAGACAGCGTCTGCAATTCCTCGTGTCAGGTTCGAGACGATCATTTCGGTCTGAGCAGAGGTGCAGAGACTGAAATCGATCAGTCCGAGAGATCAAGTTCAAGTTACATTCATTGTCACATGCACCAATTGGTGCAGTGAGATTTGAGTTGCCATTCGGCCATACCAATAAAAAGAACACAATACGAGATGGAATTTGACATTAACAGCCCCCACAGTTTAATCAATCTTTCCCACTGTGGGGGAAGGCAATAAGGTTCAGTCATCTTCCTCTTTGTCCACCCGTGGTCGGGGGCCTTTGAGCCCTCCGCGGTCGCTGCTACGGACGGCCCGATGTTCAGGCCCTCTCGCCGGGATGATGGAGCTCCGGCGTCGGAATGGAAGAACACACTCAGCGGCTTCGAGTTTCCCAATCGGAAGCTTCCTACGGGAGACCGTGGCTCCCGAAGTCCACAGGCCGAGCAGGGCGGAGATTCAACACCGCAAAAGATCCCGGGCCTCTGCGATGTTTAAGGCAGCGCCGCCCGCGGCTAGAAGGTCCGCAAATCACGGCTCCGCGGTGTTCAACTCAGCCGGCCCAAAACTCCGGAGCTCCAACACGCCGATCCCCGGAAAGGCATCGTCCCGCTCCGCGATGGAATGCTGCGCTGCGCTCGCTGCTGAACCTCTGGCCAGTCTCGGGCAGGAAAGGCCGCGTCAATCCAGTTGGTAGGCCGCGGGGGGGGGGGGGAGGGGGGAGGGGTACGAAGATGCGACTGGGAGAAAAGAGCATCTCCATCCAGGTGAGTGACTGGGAAACAGTTTCCCCCTATTCCCCCACCCCACATAACAAAGACTAAGAAACCTTTAAAACATGCTTTGTGGCATTTTAAAAATAACAAAAAAGGATGAAAGGAAAGACAGCTGCTGGCGAGGCTGCCACACTCGATGGTGCCACAAAGATACAGGGAAAGCGAGGGGAAAATACAATGACAGCGAGGGGGGGGGGGGGGGGGGGGGGTAAGGGCAGAGACTTGGATTGACGGAGGAAGGGACGCAGAGAGGGATATAGGGGGGAGGGGAGAGAGTGATAATTCAGAGTGAAAGCGAGCGACAAGGATGGAGAGAGATAGGAAGAAAGAAACTGTGCTGTATTATTTTCTGTTTGATCCACATTTAGGACAAGGTGGCAATATGTCTATACTCTGGGTGGCCTGAGTCATTGGCACGTTCCTCCTCAAAGAAGCAGAATGTCAGAGAATGTAATTGTCCAACGACAAAGTCAGATACATTCCGATCAGGCAGGGAGCGAATGGTTACGGCGGCCACTAGGAGCAAAGATCAAAGAGCGGAGTGTGAGATTAAGGTTAACGTCCGATGAGCCGTGATCCTCTTGAGCAGCGAAGCAGAGTGGAGCGGCCATTTTAGTCTGAGGCGACCTGCTGAACTAATCGCTCAACCTGTGGACAAAGGTTCCTCAATCCATCTTGAAATTGAGCACCAGAAGCACTGAGAATGTCCCTGGAATTTAGGATTGCCTTCCTGAATGAAGCGGGTTGAAAGAAATCAAACAAACAACAAGAGGTGGAGAGTTGGATCTGATGCAGTTTCAAACAAAATTCGCTTTTCTGGAAAAAATCCGCTGCCAATTTCCATGCCTCGGTATCGCCACAATTCCCAGTCTTTGGAGTTTCTCAATCAATTCCCTAACTTTCATCATAACATGCCACTGCGGGGATTTTACTTGGATGACGTAATCTGTTTTGGAAACATTTCGAAATCTCTATTTTTAACTCTGTTGAAACTCCACTGCACCTGAGGAGATGGTGAATGGTATAAAATCACTGTGGATATTCTGCCCTGCATTTCCTTCCGAGAAATTACTGGTGAACACGTCGCTGGGCAGAGAAAATGCATGTGGAATATTTCCGTGTGGACAAGTTCTTGTACGTCATCATTGCTATCGTTGGAGTCCCCGGTAAGTGAGCAGAAAAATTCCGGTTTTATAAACCCGTCTGTTAATTGATGTAGGCCTGATTAAAATCATGTTGCCATCTTCCCAAATCATGATCGTTCTGCCATGTTTCTTTAGTTCAGACAGCTGAAACTAGGCCTGCTGTTCTCTCACTACCCGGACCTACTTGAATGTGGTTCTTGCCTTCAGCGGGACCTTGCCCAGAGTTGTCCCAGTGCTCGGGACAAGCAGCTCTCCGCGACGGCGTGACTGGGTGGGGTTTACATTGTGAAGTTCACAGTGGCTGAATTATTGATCCGAGTGAACACCCGGTTCTGTGCACAGGTCTCATCATGGAGTCTGTCACAGTCGATTCCACTGCGTGTTGGTCAATGATTGGATCGATCACCTGAACTAGTGGCCGCGGATCTACCGGCGTGTGTTGTTACAGAACTGAACTCACTGTGGAATGAATCCATTAAACTTGCAGCCACACACCGACATCGACACTTTAGCTGAAAGTCGACCCAGTTTTAAGTCCCGGAGAACGTGTTCAGTAATGCGTGTTCAGTGTCCGTTCCCTTCTCTTTTCGCAGTGAATTTCGTGGCGATTGTGATCCTGTCCCGGGGAAAGTGCGGCCTCTCCACCTGCACCACACGCTATCTGGTGGCCATGGCAGCGGCCGATCTAATGGTCGTTATCACCGAGGTCATTTTGTATCAGATCCGATATCATTACTTTTCTTGGAGTTTCCTGTCTATCACCCCTGTGTGCAGTGTTATCTATGTCCTGACGAATGCGGCTACAGACTGCTCTGTCTGGTTCACCGTCACTTTCACCTTTGATCGGTTTGTCACAATTTGTTGCCAGAAGCTGAAAACAAAATATTGCACCGGGAAAACTGCGGCTGCGGTTCTCGCAACAACCGGCGTCCTGCTCTGTCTGAAAAACATTCCCCACTACTTCACACGGATACACTGGAAAATCATCGACAACATCCCGTGGTTCTGTAAACTGATGGACAGTTATTTCACTGACACCGGATGGGTGGCATTTGATGGGACCAATACGGTTTTAACTCCGTTCCTCCCTTTCGCTGTTATCTTACTGCTCAACGTTCTGACAGTCCGGCACATTTTAGTGGCTAGTCGGGTCCGCAAGCGGCTGAGGGGTCAGAGCCAAGGGGAGAACCGCAGTGACCCGGAGATGGAGAGCAGGAGGAGGTCTGTGGTTTTACTCTTCACCATCTCCGGCAGCTTCGTCATCCTGTGGCTGACTCAAGTTGTAAACTTCATCTATTATCAGATCAGAGGAACTGGAACAGATCGGAATGTTTCTGAATGGATTTTTAACGACTTCGGGCTTTTGCTGAGGGATCTCAGCTGCTGCACCAATACATTTATTTACGCGGCGACCCAGTCCAAGTTCAGGGAGCAGCTGATGAGCGCAATTAAATATCCGGTCACCTCAGTGCTTCGACTCTTCAGTAAATCCGCGCCCTGAGCGCATCCGCTCCGGCTCCTGACATTCACCGCAGGATCTTCCAGCTGTAAGTCCCGCGCACATGATCCCATCGACTGCGCGCTCAGGGAACAGTCACAGCGAGATGAGTCACATTTCTCCAATTGTGCCGCCTTCCTCCGTCTGGTGTAAACTCTGCCCTGCGATCAATTGTCCCGTCCCCCCCCCCCCCCCCCCCCCCCCCCCGCAGTGGGGAGCGATCTGCCGTAATTTTCACCCTGGACCGAATCGGCCATCCTCCTCCGAAGTTCAGATCCGCCTCTTGAACGTGGTCCGTCTGGTGTAATCATCCCCAGAATGATAGTCCAATCTCCCATTTGTGACTGGTCCGTCTGGTCTTCCCTTCTCCCAGTGACCATTGGCGGATCTCCGTCCTGAGAGTGGTCCACCTCTTCTAATCTCCGCAACGCTGGCGTCATTGGACATCACCCATCCTTCACCGACACGTCAGCAGCTACAGTTTCAAAAGTTTATTCCCTAATTGAGACAGTGCGCACCCCTCAATCCCCACCCCACCCAGATGCCGCGGGATACCAGAGCTTCTACTGGGTCTGTACAATAAATTGGTGTCTGGGAAGTGGCATCGTAGCTTGAGATGTTTTGCTGTAGATGTAACCCAGTTCTGGCGGCGGTTTCTCAGAAGCACAGACGTTCTAGCTATTTTATATCTCCCACCTGTCGAGGAAAAGATGAAGCGGCGTGATGGGACAGAGGAAGAAGAGGGCAAGGGTGGAACGATGTTGTGGCGAGAGACTGACACTAGGAGGGGAAAGGGACCGTTGGGGAGACAGGGGTTTAGGAGTGGTTAGATAGTGTCACAGAAGTGCGGAGAAAGAGGGCGTGAGGAATGGGGAGGTATAAGGCTGGAGGAGTGGGGAGGGGGGTGGGGGGAGGAGTGGGGGACAGAGCGCCTAAAGATGTGTAAGGGTGGGGATATAGAAGAGAGATGGCCAGAAGAGTGGGAAGAGAGGGCTGGAGAAGTGGAAAGAGGGGGGAGAAAGTGAAGGGCACGTGTGAGGCCTGGACAAGTGGGGAGAAAAAGGATCGGATGAGAGAATGGGCTCGAAAATTATGAGAAGATAGGGACGGCCGGAGAAGTGAGTGGCGAGAAGGACGGAGGATTGCAGTGAGAGAGGCCCAGAAGAGTGAAGCGAGCAATGGAGGATTGTGGAGAGAAGGCCGGAGGAGTGGTGGTTGAGAGGGATGGGTGGGTGGGAGGGAAGAGGAGGGGAGGAGGAGAGAGGGCAGGCGAATGCAGTACATACCCGAGTGAGGAGAAAGAGCCTGTAGAGGAGAAAGAGAGTCTGTGGGGTGGAATGCAGAAAGGGCCAGAGGAGTTGGGACAGAAAGGGAGCGCGAACGTGAGGGCAGGGCCGGGAGGAGAGGGAGTCGAAGGATTTGGATGAGAGAGAATCGGATGAGTTTGGGGAGAGAATCGTGAAAGGGAATGGGGGAGAGAGGCCCAGAAGAGTGGGAAGGGGGCGCAGTAGGAGCAGGGATAGGGAGGGCCAGTGGGTTGCGAGAAGAGAAGAGAGAAGAGGTTGGTGAAATAGACGGCTGGAGATGTGGGAACTGGGATGGAGTAGGGGAGAGAGGTGGGAGAGCAGTCGGATTGAGCGGAGAGGGGTAGGGGTGTAGGGGAAAAGAGGGCCCAGGAGTGGGAAGAGTGGTCGTAGGAGTGGGCGGGGTGAGTGCGCGGGGATAGAGGGCTCGACAAGTTGGTAGGAGGGACGAGGGGGGGGGGGTCAGGTGGAAATGCGCGGGGAAATAGTCTCTGAAGAGTGTGGAGAAAGAGGGCCCGAGGTGGAAAGAGAGAGCGATGGGGATGTGGGAGGACAAGGGGGAAGAACAGTGTGAAGCGGATGCAAGAGGATGCTGAGACTAAGAGGGCCGGTGGACTGGGGGGAGGGGTGCAGATGTGTGGGGAAAGAGCCGGAGGAGTGGGTGAAACAAGGCTCGGTGGAAGGAGAGAGGGACGGAGTGGCCGTTGAGGGATTGAAGCGCGGTTGTAGACAAGGACGGGTAGACGGCTGGAGCCGATGGGAGACAACCGGACTAGAGAGGAGAGAGAGGACTGGGTGAGCGAGGGAAGAGATGGATGGAGCAGGGCGGAAACAGTGGAAGGGAGGAAAGCTGGAAATGTGGGGGAGATGGAGGGCCAGAGAAGGGATAGGAAGTGACAAAAGTGAGCAAGAAAGGACTAGAAGACCAGAAAGGAGGTGTCGAGGGACAAGGCCAGAAGAGTGGGCCGAGAGATGACTGGGACGGCTGATGAGAGAGCCGGGGGGACGGAGAGAGGGCCAGAGCAGTTGAGGGAAAGAGCCAGGGTTTGAGGAGAAAGGGGAAAGAGGGCCAAAGCGTGGGAAGAGAGATGGTCGGATGAATGGTGGGCTGGAGGAGTGTGGAGAGGAGTGGCCGGAGGAGTGGCCGCGCCCAGCAGCAAGTCTGCCGTGCGGCCCGGCGCGGAGGAACTAGGAAGTCAAAGGAAAGGGGAGGGTAAGAGGGGAGAGAGCGGAAAAAGAGGGCGTGTGAATGGTAGTGGATGGAAGGAAGGCGATGGATGTTTGGAGGGAGGAACAGACAGGAGGGGTGGGGAAGGGTGCTGCGTGACAAGACACGGGAAGAGTGAGGGGAGCAAAGGCGCCGGGGACAGGCAGGGGAGGGGAGGGGAAGGTGAGGAAACGGAAGAGCAGATGGAGAGGGATGAAGGGGCAGGAGGTTGGGTGGGAGCGCGGGAAAGGGGAGAGAAAGGGAAAAGAGCGGGAGGGGTGGAGATGGGGAGGGAAGGTGAATGGAGGAAGAGGCGGGGATGCTTTGTGATGGGAGGAGAGGGCATTGGTAGGAGGGAAGGGGTGGAGAGGACGAGGAAGGTTGGGGGTGGTGGAGGGAGGAAATGAATGGGCGAGGGAAGGGGAGAGCTGGGGGAGAGTGGGAGCGATGCTGAGAGGGTTGGACAAGAGTGGTAAAGGTTAGGACAGGTGGAGCCAAGGATCAGAGAAGGGGGGTGACGGGGGAGGGGTGGGGAAGTTAGGAAGAGAGGAGAACAGGCAGGGGAGAGGATGGAGTCTGTTAGAGCGAATGGAGATGGAGGGGGGTATGGGGAGGGGAAAGGGGAGAGCGGACGAATGGGGAAGGCGAGGTGGTATATGGGAGGAGAGGGAAAATAGAGGGTGGATGGGGAGAGGTGAAGGAGGGGAGGGGGTGGAGAGGAGGTGGACCGACAGAGGAGAGGGGAGTGAGGGGGAAATTGGAAGGGAAGGTGATTGGGAGAGGAGAAGGGGAGGAGGGGAGGAGGAGAGAAGGGGAGGGGAGAGAGGGGATGACAGGGCGGGGGAGAGCAAAGGGGAGAGCTGACAATGTGGGGAGTGGGGAAGGGATGGGAAAGATAGGTGAAGAGAATAGTAGGAACGCGAAGGGGAAGGTGAATGGGAAGAGAGGTGGAGAGGGAAGGAGAGGTAGGGTTGTGGCAGTGAGAGTAAGAGGGCCAGCGGAAGAGGGCAGAGGAAGGAGAGGCAAGGAGAAGAGTGGAAAGAGGAGTAACAACATAGAAACAAAGACATATAGAAAATAGGTGCAGGAGGAAGCCATTCGAGCCAGCACTTCCATTCATTGTAATCATGGCTCATCATCCACAATCAGTAACCCGTGCCTGCACTCCCCATATCCCTTGAATCCGCTAGCACTAGAGCTCCATCTAATTTCATCTCCATCTCCATCGCCTCTACTGCCTTCTGTGGCAGAGGATTCCACAATTTCACAACTCTCCGGGTGAAAAAGTTTTTTCTCATCTCAGTTTTAAATTGCCTCCCCTTTATTTTTAGACTGTGACCCTCTGGTTCTGGACTCCCCCAACATTGGGAACATTATTTCCTGCATCTAGCTTGTCCAGTCTTTTAATAATTTAATCTGTTTCTATAAGAGCTCCTCTTATCCTTCTAAATTCCAGTGAATACAAGCCCAGTCTTTCCAATCATTCCTCATATTACAGTCCCGCCATCCCGGGGATTAACCTCGTGAACCTAGGCTGCACTGCCTCAATAGCAAGGATGTAATTCCTCAAAATACGAGATCAAAACTGCACACAATACTCAAAAGGTGGTCTCCTTGTTTCTTGCCGTCCAAGTGGATAATCTCACATGTATCTACATTATACTATATCTGCCATGCACCTGCCCACTCGCTCAACCTGTCCAAGTCACCTTGCATCCTCCTAGCATCCTCTTCGCAGTTTGTGTCATCTTTAAATTTGCTAGGGTTACTTTTAATCCCATCACCTAAATTATTAATAAATATTGTAAACAGTTGCGGACCATGCACCGATCCTTGCGGCACTCCACTCGCCACTGCCTGCCATTCTGACAGGGATCCGTTTATTCCTACTCTTTGTTTCCTGTCTTCCAACCAGTTCACTATCCATGTCAATATCCTACCCCGAATACCATGTGATCTAATTTTGCCCATTAATCTCCTGTGTGGGACCTTATGAAATGAACGTCCAGATACACTACATCCACCGGCTCTCCTTCATCCATTTTACTTGTCACATCCTAAAAAAATTCCAGAAGATTAGTCAGCAGGATTTCCACATACATCCATGCTGATTTGGACCAATCCTTTTACTGCTATCCAAATGTGCCGTTATTATTTATTTAATAATTCACTCCAGCATTTCAGGGGAGATGTTGAACAATTTATTTTCTTCAGTATTCACCAAGGAGAAGGATATTGAACTCTGTGAGGTAAGGGGAAAAAAGTAGAGTAGCTATGGAAACTATGAGATTCAAAGAGGAGGAAGTACTGACACTTTTGAAAAATATAAAAGTGGATAAGTCTCCAAGTCCTGACAGGATATTCCCTAGGACATTGAGGGAAGTTAGTGTGGAAATAGCAGGGGCTATGACAGAAATATTTCAAATGTCATTAGAAACGGGAATAGTGACAGAGGTTTGGCGGACTGCGCATGTTGTTCCATTGTTTAAAAAGGGTTTAAAGAATAAACCTAGAAATTATAGACCTGTTAGTTTGACGTCAGTGGTGGGCAAATTAATGGAAAGGATGCTTAGAGATAATATATATAAGCATCTGGATCAATAGAGACTGATCAGGAACAGTCAACATGGATTTGTGCCTGGAAGGTCATGTTTGACAAACCTTCTTGAATTTTTTGAAGAAGTTACTAGGAAAATTGATGAGGGTAAAGTAGTGGATGTTGTCTATATGGATTTCAGTAAGGCCTTTGACAAGGTTCCCGATGGAAGGTTGGTTAAGAAGGTTCAACTGTTGGGTATAAATGCAGGAATAGCAAGATGGATTCAACAGTGGCTGAATGGGAGAAGCCAGAGAGTAATGGTGGATGGCTGTTTGTCGGGTTGGAGGCAGGTGACTAGTGGGGTGACTCAGGGATCTGTGTTGGGTCCTTTGTTGTTTGTCATGTACATCAATGATCTGGATGAAGGGGTGGTAAATTGGATTAGTAAGTATGCAGATGATACCAAGATAGGGGGTGTTGTGGATAATGAAGAGGATTTCCAAAGTCTACAGAGTGATTTAGGCCAGTTGGAAAAATGGGCTGAAAGATGGCAGATGGAGTTTAATGCTGATAAATGTGAGGTGCTACACCTTGGCAGGACAAATCAAAATAGGACGTACATGGTAAACGGTAGGGAATTGAAGAATACAGTTGAACAGAGGGATCTGGGAATAACCGTGCATAGTTCCTTGAAGGTGGAATCTCATATAGATAGGGTGGTAAAGAAAGCTTTTGGTATGCTAGCCTTTATAAATCAGAGCATTGAGTATAGAAGCTGGGATGTAATGTTAAAATTGTACAAGGCGTTGGTGAGACCAAATCTGGAGTATGGTGTGCAGTTTTGGTCACCCAATTATAGGAAGGATGTCAACAAAATAGAGAGGGTACAGAGGAGATTTACTAGAATGTTGCCTGGGTTTCAACAGCTAAGTTACAGAGATAGGTTAAATAAGTTAGGTCTTTATTCTCTGGAGCGCAGAAGGTTAAGGGGGGATTTGATAGAGGTCTTTAAAATTATGAGAGGGATAGACAGAGTTAATGTGGACAAGCTTTTCCCTTTGAGAATAGGGAAGATTCAAACACGAGGACATGACTTTAGAATTAAGGGACAGAGGTTTAGGGGTAACATGAGGGGGAACTTCTTTACTCAGAGAGTGGTAGCGGTGTGGAATGAGCTTCCAGTGGAAGTGGTGGCGGCAGGTTCGTTGGTATCATTTAAAAATAAATTGGATAGGCATATGGATGAGAAGGGTATGGAGGGTTATGGCAGGCAGGTGGGACTAAGAGAAAAAAGTTGTTCGGCACGGACTTGAAGGACCGAGATGGCCTGTTTCCGTGCTGTAATTGTTATATGGTTATATGGTTATTGTTGGCCTTGCACTGTGCTTGAAATGGAAATCAAATGTGTGGCTGGTCTTGCACTGTGCTTGAAAGGGAAATCAAATGTGTGGCTGGTCTTGCACTGTGCTTGAATGGGAAATAAAATAAGTTGTTGGCCTTGCACTGTGCTTGAAATGGAAATCAAATAAGTTGTTGGCCTTGCACTGTGCATGAAAAGGAAATAAAATGAGTTGTTGGACTTGCACTGTGCTTGAAATGGAAATGAAATGAGTGGTTGGCCGTGCACTGTGCTTGAAAGTGAAATAAAATCAGTTGTTGGCCTTGCACTGAGCTGGAAATGAAAATTTAATGAGTTGTTGGCCTAGCACTGAGCTTGAAATGGAAATCAAATGAGTTGTTAGCCTTGCACTGTGCTTGAAATGGAAATCGAATGTGTGGCTGGTCTTGCACTGTGCTTGAAAGGGAAATCAAATGTGTGGCTGGCCTTGCACTGTGCTTGAATGGGAAATAAAATGAGTTGTTGGCCTTGCACTGTGCTTGAAATGGAAATCAAATAAGTTGTTGGCGTTGCACTGTGCTTGAAAAGGAAATAAAATGAGTTGTTGGACTTGCACTGTGCTTGAAATGGAACTGAAATGTGTGGTTGGCCATGCACTGTGCTTGAAAGGGAAATAAAATGAGTTGTTGGCCTTGCACTTTGCTTGACATAGAAATTAAATGAGTAGACGACATTGCACTGTGTAGAAAATGGAAATGAAATGAGTTGTTGGCCTGGCAATGCGCTTGAAATGGACATGAAATGTGTGGTTGGCCTTGCACTGTGCTTGAAAGGGAAATCAAATGAGTTGTTGGCCTGGCAATGTACTTGAAATGGAAATTAAATGTGTGGTTGGCCGTGCACTGTGCTTGAAAGTGAAATAAAATCAGTTGTTGGCCTTGCACTGAGCTGGAAATGGAAATTAAATGAGTTGTTGGCCTAGCACTGAGCTTGAAATGGAAATCAAATGAGTTGTTAGCCTTGCACTGTGCTTGAAATGGAAATCAAATGTGTGGCTGGTCTTGCACTGTGCTTGAAAGGGAAATCAAATGTGTGGCTGGTCTTGCACTGTGCTTGAATGGGAAATAAAATAAGTTGTTGGCCTTGCACTGTGCTTGAAATGGAAATCAAATAAGTTGTTGGCCTTGCACTGTGCATGAAAAGGAAATAAAATGAGTTGTTGGACTTGCACTGTGCTTGAAATGGAAATGAAATGAGTTGTTGGCCTTGCACTGTGCCTGAAATGGAAATTAAATGTGTGGTTGGCCGTGCACTGTGCTTGAAAGTGAAATAAAATCAGTTGTTGACCTTGCACTGAGCTGGAAATGAAAATTTAATGAGTTGTTGGCCTAGCACTGAGCTTGAAATGGAAATCAAATGAGTTGTTAGCCTTGCACTGTGCTTGAAATGGAAATCGAATGTGTGGCTGGTCTTGCACTGTGCTTGAAAGGGAAATCAAATGTGTGGCTGGCCTTGCACTGTGCTTGAATGGGAAATAAAATGAGTTGTTGGCCTTGCACTGTGCTTGAAATGGAAATCAAATAAGTTGTTGGCGTTGCACTGTGCTTGAAAAGGAAATAAAATGAGTTGTTGGACTTGCACTGTGCTTGAAATGGAACTGAAATGTGTGGTTGGCCATGCACTGTGCTTGAAAGGGAAATAAAATGAGTTGTTGGCCTTGCACTTTGCTTGACATAGAAATTAAATGAGTAGACGACATTGCACTGTGTAGAAAATGGAAATGAAATGAGTTGTTGGCCTGGCAATGCGCTTGAAATGGACATGAAATGTGTGGTTGGCCTTGCACTGTGCTTGAAAGGGAAATCAAATGAGTTGTTGGCCTGGCAATGTACTTGAAATGGAAATTAAATGTGTGGTTGGCCGTGCACTGTGCTTGAAAGTGAAATAAAATTAGTTGTTGGCCTTGCACTGAGCTGGAAATGGAAATTAAATGAGTTGTTGGCCTAGCACTGAGCTTGAAATGGAAATCAAATGAGTTGTTAGCCTTGCACTGTGCTTGAAATGGAAATCAAATGTGTGGCTGGTCTTGCACTGTGCTTGAAAGGGAAATCAAATGTGTGGCTGGCCTTGCACTGTGCTTGAATGGGAAATACAATGAGTTGTTGGCCTTGCACTGTGCTTGAAATGGAAATCAAATAAGTTGTTGGCCTTGCACTGTGCTTGAAAAGGAAATAAAATGAGTTGTTGGACTTGCACTGTGCTTGAAATGGTAATGAAATGAGTTGTTGGCCTTGCACTGTGCTATAAATGGAAATTAAATGAGTTGTTGGCCTGGCACTGTGCTTGAAATGGAAATTAAATGTGTGGTTGGCCTTGCACTGTGCTTGAAAGAGAAATAAAATGAGTTGTTGGCCTTGCACTTTGCTTGAAATAGAAATTAAATGATTTCACGACCTTGCACTGTGCAGGAAATGGAAAGGAAATGGGTTGTTGGCCTTGCACTGTGCTTGTAATGGAAATCAAATAAGTTGTTGGCCTTGCACTGTGCATGAAAAGGAAATAAAATGAGTTGTTGGACTTGCACTGTGCTTGAAATGGAAATGAAATGAGTTGTTGGCCTTGCACTGTGCCTGAAATGGAAATTAAATGTGTGGTTGGCCGTGCACTGTGCTTGAAAGTGAAATAAAATCAGTTGTTGGCCTTGCACTGAGCTGGAAATGGAAATTAAATGAGTTGTTGGCCTAGCACTGAGCTTGAAATGGAAATCAAATGAGTTGTTAGCCTTGCACTGTGCTTGAAATGGAAATCAAATGTGTGGCTGGTCTTGCACTGTGCTTGAAAGGGAAATCAAATGTGTGGCTGGCCTTGCACTGTGCTCGAATGGGAAATACAATGAGTTGTTGGCCTTGCACTGTGCTTGAAATGGAAATCAAATAAGTTGTTGGCCTTGCACTGTGCTTGAAAAGGAAATAAAATGAGTTGTTGGACTTGCACTGTGCTTGAAATGGAAATTAAATGTGTGGTTGGCCTTGCACTGTGCTTGAAAGAGAAATAAAATGAGTTGTTGGCCTTGCACTTTGCTTGAAATAGAAATTAAATGATTTCACGACCTTGCACTGTGCAGGAAATGGAAAGGAAATGGGTTGTTGGCCTGGCAATGTGCTTGAAATGGAAATGAAATGTGTGGTTGGCCTTGCACTGTGCTTGAAAGGGAAATAAAATGAGTTGTTGGTCTTGTGCGGTGCTTGAAATGGAAATCAAATGATTTGTTGGCCTTGCACTGTCCTTGAAATGTAAATGAAGTGAGTTGTTGGCCTGGCACTGTGCTTGAAATGGAAATGAAATGAGTTGTTGGCCTTGCACTGTGCTTCAAATGGAAATACAATGTGTTGTTGTCATTGCACTGAGCTTGAAATGGAAATGAAATGAGTGGTTTGCCTTGCACTGCACTTGAAAGGGAAATAAAATGTGTTGTTGGCATTGCACTAAGCTTGAAATGGAAATGAAATGGGTTGTTGGCCTTGCACTGTGCTTGAAATGGAAATGAAATGAGTTGTTGGCCTTGCACTGTGCATGAAATGGAAATCTGATGAGTTGTTGGCCTTGCACTGTGCTTGAAATGGAAATCAAATGTGTGGCTGGTCTTGCACTGTGCTTGAAAGGGAAATTAAATGTGTGGCTGGCCTTGCACTGTGCTTGAATGGGAAATAAAATGAGTTGTTAGCCTTGCACTGTGCTTGAAATGGAAATCAAATAAGTTGTTGGCCTTGCACTGTGCTTGAAAAGGAAATAAAATGAGTTGTTGGACTTGCACTGTGCTTGAAATGGAAATGAAATGAGTTGTTGGCCTTGCACTGTACTTGAAATGGAACTGAAATGTGTGGTTGGCCGTGCACTGTGCTTGAAAGGGAAATAAAATGAGTAGATGACCTTGCACTGTGTAGAAAATGGAAATGAAATGAGTTGTTGGCCTGGCAATGCGCTTGAAATGGACATGAAATGTGTGGTTGGCCTTGCACTGTGCTTGAAAGGGAAATCAAATGAGTTGTTGGCCTGGCAATGTGCTTGAAATGGAAATGAAATGAGTTGTTGGCCTTGCACTGTGCTTGAAATGGAAATAAAATATGTTATTTTCATTGCACTGAGCTTGAAATGGAAATGAAATGAGTGGTTTGCCTTGCAATGCGCTTGAAATGGAAATACAATGTGTTGTTGGCATTGCACTAAGCTTGAAATGGAAATGAAATGAGTTGTTGGCCTTGCACTGTGCATGAAATGGAAATCAAATGAGTTGTTGGCCTTGCACTGTGCTTGAAATGGAAATCAAATGTGTGGCTGGTCTTGCACTGTGCTTGAAAGGGAAATCAAATGTGTGGCTGGCCTTGCACTGTGCTTGAATGGGAAATAAAATGAGTTGTTGGCCTTGCACTGTGCTTGAAATGGAAATCAAATAATTTGTTGGCCTTGCACTGTGCATGAAAAGGAAATAAAATGAGTTGTTGGACTTGTACTGTGCTTGAAATGGAAATGAAATGAGTTGTTGGCCTTGCACTGTGCCTGAAATGGAAATTAAATGTGTGGTTGGCCGTGCACTGTGCTTGAAAGTGAAATAAAATCAGTTGTTGGCCTTGCACTGAGCTGGAAATGGAAATTAAATGAGTTGTTGGCCTAGCACTGAGCTTGAAATGGAAATCAAATGAGTTGTTAGCCTTGCACTGTGCTTGAAATGGAAATCAAATGTGTGGCTGGTCTTGCACTGTGCTTGAAAGGGAAATCAAATGTGTGGCTGGCCTTGCACTGTGCTTGAATGGGAAATAAAATGAGTTGTTGGCCTTGCACTGTGCTTGAAATTGAAATCAAATAAGTTGTTGGCCTTGCACTGTGCTTGAAAAGGAAATAAAATGAGTTGTTGGACTTGCACTGTGCTTGAAATGGAAATGAAATGAGTTGTTGGCCTTGCACTGTGCCTGCAATGGAAATTAAATGTGTGGTTGGCCGTGCACTGTGCCTGAAAGTGAAATAAAATCAGTTGTTGGCCTTGCTCTGAGCTGGAAATGGAAATTAAATGAGTTGTTGGCCTAGCACTGAGCTTGAAATGGAAATGAAATGAACTGTTGGCCTTGCACTGAACTTGGAAATGAAATGAGATGTTGGCCTTGCACTGTGCTTGAAACTGAAATAAAATCAATTGTTGGCCTTGCACTGAGCTGGAAATGGAAATGAAATGAATTGTTGGCCTTGCACTGTGCTTGAAATGGAACTGAAATGAGTTGTTGGCCTGGCACTGTGCTTGAAATGGAAATGAAACAAGTTGTTTGCTTTGCATTATGCTTGAAATGAAAATTAAATTAGTTGTTGGCCTTCCACCGTGCTTGAATTGGAAATGAAATGAGTTGTTGGCCTTGCACTGTGCTTGAAATGGAAATTAACTGAGTTGTTGGCCTTGCACTGTGCTTGAAATTGAAATGGAATGAGATCTTGCCCTTGCATTGTGCTTGAAATGGAAATGAAATCAGTTGTTGGCCTTGCACTGTGCTTGAAATGGAAAGAAATGAGTTGTTGGCCTTGCACTGTGCCTGAAATGGAAATTAAATGTGTGGTTGGCCGTGCACTGTGCTTGAAAGTGAAATAAAATCAGTTGTTGGCCTTGCACTGTGCTTGAAATGGAAATAAAATGTGTTATTTTCATTGCACTGAGCTTGAAATGGAAATGAAATGAGTGGTTAGCCTTGCACTGTGCTTGAAATGGAAATCAAATGTGTGGCTGGTCTTGCACTGTGCTTGAAAGGGAAATCAAATGTGTGGCTGGCCTTGCACTGTGCTTGAATGGGAAATAAAATGAGTTGTTGGCCTTGCACTGTGCTTGAAATGGAAATCAAATAAGTTGTTGGCCTTGCACTGTGCATGAAAAGGAAATAAAATGAGTTGTTGGACTTGCACTGTGCTTGAAATGGAAATGAAATGAGTTGTTGGCCTCGCACTGTGCCTGAAATGGAAATTAAATGTGTGGTTGGCCGTGCACTGTGCTTGAAAGTGAAATAAAATCAGTTGTTGGCCTTGCACTGAGCTGGAAATGGAAATTAAATGAGTTGTTGGCCTAGCACTGAGCTTGAAATGGAAATCAAATGAGTTGTTAGCCTTGCACTGTGCTTGAAATGGAAATCAAATGTGTGGCTGGTCTTGCACTGTGCTTGAAAGGGAAATCAAATGTGTGGCTGGCCTTGCACTGTGCTTGAATGGGAAACAAAATGAGTTGTTGGCCTTTCACTGTGCTTGAAATTGAAATCAAATAAGTTGTTGGCCTTGCACTGTGCTTGAAATGGAAATAAAATGAGTTGTTGGACTTGCACTGTGCTTGAAATGGAAATGAAATGAGTTGTTGGCCTTGCACTGTGCCTGAAATGGAAATTAAATGTGTGGTTGGCCGTGCACTGTGCTTGAAAGTGAAATAAAATCAGTTGTTGGCCTTGCACTGTGCTTGAAATGGAAATAAAATGTGTTATTTTCATTGCACTGAGCTTGAAATGGAAATGAAATGAGTGGTTAGCCTTGCACTGTGCTTGAAATGGAAATCAAATGTGTGGCTGGTCTTGCACTGTGCTTGAAAGGGAAATCAAATGTGTGGCTGGCCTTGCACTGTGCTTGAATGGGAAATAAAATGAGTTGTTGGCCTTGCACTGTGCTTGAAATGGAAATCAAATAAGTTGTTGGCCTTGCACTGTGCATGAAAAGGAAATAAAATGAGTTGTTGGACTTGCACTGTGCTTGAAATGGAAATGAAATGAGTTGTTGGCCTTGCACTGTGCCTGAAATGGAAATTAAATGTGTGGTTGGCCGTGCACTGTGCTTGAAAGTGAAATAAAATCAGTTGTTGGCCTTGCACTGAGCTGGAAATGGAAATTAAATGAGTTGTTGGCCTAGCACTGAGCTTGAAATGGAAATCAAATGAGTTGTTAGCCTTGCACTGTGCTTGAAATGGAAATCAAATGTGTGGCTGGTCTTGCACTGTGCTTGAAAGGGAAATCAAATGTGTGGCTGGCCTTGCACTGTGCTTGAATGGGAAACAAAATGAGTTGTTGGCCTTTCACTGTGCTTGAAATTGAAATCAAATAAGTTGTTGGCCTTGCACTGTGCTTGAAATGGAAATAAAATGAGTTGTTGGACTTGCACTGTGCTTGAAATGGAAATGAAATGAGTTGTTGGCCTTGCACTGTGCCTGAAATGGAAATTAAATGTGTGGTTGGCCGTGCACTGTGCTTGAAAGTGAAATAAAATCAGTTGTTGGCCTTGCTCTGAGCTGGAAATGGAAATTAAATGAGTTGTTGGCCTAGCACTGAGCTTGAAATGGAAATGAAATGAATTGTTGGCCTTGCACTGAACTTGGAAATGAAATGAGATGTTGGCCTTGCACTGTGCTTGAAACTGAAATAAAATCAGTTGATTGCCTTGCACTGAGCTGGAAATGGAAATTAAATGAGTTGTTGGCCTAGCACTGAGCTTGAAATGGAAATGAAATGAATTGTTGGCCTTGCACTGTGCTTGAAATGGAACTGAAATGAGTTGTTGGCCTGGCACTGTGCTTGAAATGGAAATGAAACAAGTTGTTTGCTTTGCATTGTGCTTGAAATGAAAATTAAATTAGTTGTTGGCCTTCCACCGTGCTTGAATTGGAAATGAAATGAGTTGTTGGCCTTGCACTGTGCTTGAAATGGAAATTAACTGAGTTGTTGGCCTTGCACTGTGCTTGAAATTGAAAAGGAATGAGATCTTGCCCTTGCACTGTGCTTGAAATGGAAATGAAATTAGTTGTTGGCCTTGCACTGTGCTTGAAATGGAAATGAAATGAGTTGTTGGCCTTGCACTGTGCCTGAAATGGAAATTAAATGTGTGGTTGGCCGTGCATTGTGCTTGAAAGTGAAATAAAATCAGTTGTTGGCCTTGCACTGAGCTGGAAATGGAAATTAAATGAGTTGTTGGCCTAGCACTGAGCTTGAAATGGAAATGAAATGAATTGTTGGCCTTGCACTGAACTTGGAAATGAAATGAGATGTTGGCCTTGCACTGTGCTTGAAACTGAAATAAAATCAGTTGTTGGCCTTGCACTGAGCCGGAAATGGAAATTAAATGAGTTGTTGGCCTAGCACTGAGCTTGAAATGGAAATGAAATGAATTGTTGGCCTAGCACTGAGCTTGAAATGGAAATGAAATGAATTGTTGGCCTTGCACTGAACTTGGAAATGAAATGAGATGTTGGCCTTGCACTGTGCTTGAAACTGAAATAAAATCAGTTGTTGGCCTTGCACTGAGCTAGAAATGGAAATTAAATGAGTTGTTGGCCCAGCACTGAGCTTGAAATGGAAATGAAATGAATTGTTGGCCTTGCACTGTGCTTGAAATGGAACTGAAATGAGTCGTTGGCCTGGCACTGTGCTTGAAATGGAAATGAAACAAGTTATTTGCTTTGCATTGTGCTCGAAATGAAAATTAAATTAGTTGTTGGCCTTCCACCGTGCTTGAATTGGAAATGAAATGAGTTGTTGGCCTTGCACTGTGCTTGAAATGGAAATGAACTGAGTTGTTGGCCTTGCACTGTGCTTGAAATTGAAATGGAATGAGATCTTGCCCTTGCATTGTGCTTGAAATGGAAATGAAATTAGTTGTTGGCCTTGCACTGTGCTTGAAATGGAAATACATTTAGTTGTTTGCCTTGCACTGAGCTTGAAATGGAAATGAAATGAGTTGATGGCCATGCACTGACGTTGAAATGGAAATGAAATGAGTTGTTGGCCTTGCACTGTGCTTGAAATGGAAATGAAAAGAGTTGTTGGCCTTGCATTGTACTTGAAATGGAAATTAAATTACTTGTTGGCCTTGCACTGTGCTTGAAATGGAAATGAAATCAGTTGTTGGCCGTCTACTGTGCGTGAAAGAGAAATGCAAATAGTTGTTGGCCTTGCATGGTACTTGAAATGGATATGAAATGAGTTGTTGGCCTTGCACTGTGCATGAAATGGGAATAAAATGAGTTGTTGGCCTTGCATTGTGCTTGAAAGGGAAACAAATGAGTTGTTGGCCTGGTACTGTGCTTGAAATGGAAATGAAATTAGGTTGTTGGCCCTGCACTGAGCTGGAAATGGAAATTAAATGAATTGTTGGCCTTGCACTGTGCTTGAAATGGAACTGAAATGAGTTGTTGGCCGGGCACTGTGCTTGAAATGGAAATGAAATTAGGTTGTTGGCCCTCCACAGTGTTTGAAAGGGAAGTGAAACCAGTTGTTTGCCTTGCACTGTGCTTGAATTGGAAATTAACTGAGTTGTTGGCCTTGCACTGTGCTTGAAATTGAAATGGAATGAGATCTTGCCCTTGCATTGTGCTTGAAATGGAGATGAAATTAGTTGTTGGCCTTGCACTGTGCTTGAAATGGAAATGAAATGAGTTGTTGGCCTTGCACTGTGCCTGAAATGGAAATTAAATGTGTGGTTGGCCGTGCACTGGGCTTGAAAGTGAAATAAAATCAGTTGTTGGCCTTGCACTGAGCTGGAAATGGAAATTAAATGAGTTTTTGGCCTAGCACTGAGCTTGAAATGGAAATGAAATGAATTGTTGGCCTTGCACTGAACTTGGAAATGAAATGAGATGTTGGCCTTGCACTGTGCTTGAAACTGAAATAAAATCAGTTGTTGGCCTTGCACTGGGCTGGAAATGGAAATTAAATTAGTTGTTGGCCTAGCACTGAGCTTGAAATGGAAATGAAATGAATTGTTGACCTTGCACTGTGCTTGAAATGGAACTGAAATGAGTTGTTGGCCTGGCACTGTGCTTGAAATGGAAATGAAACAAGTTGTTTGCTTTGCATTGTGCTTGAAATGAAAATGAAATTAGTTTTTGGCCTTCCACCGTGCTTGAATTGGAAATGAAATGAGTTGTTGGCCTTGCACTGTGCTTGAAATGGAAATTAACTGAGTTGTTGGCCTTGCACTGTGCTTGAAATTGAAATGGAATGAGATCTTGCCCTTGCATTGTGCTTGAAATGGAAATGAAATTAGTTGTTGGCCTTGCACTGTGCTTGAAATGGAAATACATTTATTTGTTTGCCTTGCACTGAGCTTGAAATGGAAATGAAATGAGTTGATGGCCATGCACTGAAGTTGAAATGGAAATGAAATGAGTTGTTGGCCTTGCACTGAGCTGGAAATGGAAATTAAATGAGTTGTTGGCCTTGCACTGAGCTTGAAATGGAAATGAAATGAATTGTTGGCCTGGCACTGTGCTTGAAATGGAACTGAAATGAGTCGTTGGCCTGGCACTGTGCTTGAAATGGAAATGAAACAAGTTATTTGCTTTGCATTGTGCTTGAAATGAAAATTAAATTAGTTGTTGGCCTTCCACCGTGCTTGAATTGAAAATGAAATGTGTTGTTGGCCTTGCACTGTGCTTGAAATGGAAATTAACTGAGTTGTTGGCCTTGCACTGTGCTTGAAATTGAAATGGAATGAGATCTTGCCCTTGCATTGTGCTTGAAATGGAAATGAAATTAGTTGTTGGCCTTGCACGGTGCTTGAAATGGAAATACATTTAGTTGTTTGCCTTGCACTGAGCTTGAAATGGAAATGAAATGAGTTGATGGCCATGCACTGAAGTTGAAATGGAAATGAAATGAGTTGTTGGCCTTGCACTGTGCTTGAAATGGAAATGAAAAGAGTTGTTGGCCTTGCATTGTACTTGAAATGGAAATTAAATTACTTGTTGGCCTTGCACTGTGCTTGAAATGGAAATGAAATCAGTTGTTGGCCGTCTACTGTGCGTGAAAGAGAAATGCAAATAGTTGTTGGCCTTGCATGGTACTTGAAATGGATATGAAATGAGTTGTTGGCCTTGCACTGTGCATGAAATGGGAATAAAATGAGTTGTTGGCCTTGCATTGTGCTTGAAAGGGAAACAAATGAGTTGTTGGCCTGGTACTGTGCTTGAAATGGAAATGAAATTAGGTTGTTGGCCCTGCATTGTATTTGAAAGGGAAATGAAACGAGTTGTTTGCCTTGCACTGTGCTTGAAATGGAAATTAAATGAGTTGTTGGCCTGGTACAGTGCTTGAAATGGAAATGAAATTAGGTTGTTGGCCCTGCAAAGTGTTTGAAAGGGAAATGAAACGAGTTGTTTGCCTTGCACTGTGCTTGAAAGGGAAATTAAATGAGTTGTTGGCCTGGCACTGTGCTTGAAATGGAAATTAAATGAGTTGTTGGCCATGCACTGTGCTTTAAAGGGAAATAACATGAATTGTTGGCATTCCACTGAGCTTGAAATGGAGATGAAATTAGTTGTTGGCCTCGCATTGTACTTGAAATGAAAAGGAAATCAGTTGTTGGCTTGCACTGTGCTTGAAATGGAAGTGAAATGAGTTGATGGCCTTGCACTGTGCTTGAAAGGGAAATAAAATGTGTTGTTTTCATTGCACTGAACTTGAAATGGAAATGAAATAAGTGGTTTGCCTTGCACTGCGCTTGAAATGGAAATAAAATGTGTTGTTGGCATTGCACTAAGCTTGAAATGGAAATGAAATGAGTTGTTGGCCTTGCACTGTGCATGAAATGGAAATCAAATGAGTTGTTGGCCTTGCACTGTGCTTACAATGGAAATCAAATGTGTGGCTGGTCTTGCACTGTGCTTGAAAGGGAAATCAAATGTGTGGCTGGCCTTGCACTGTGCTTGAATGGGAAATAAAATTAGTTGTTGGCCTTGCACTGTGCTTGAAATGGAAATCAAATAAGTTGTTGGCCTTGCACTGTGCATGAAAAGGAAATAAAATGAGTTGTTGGACTTGCACTGTGCTTGAAATGGAAATGAAATGAGTTGTTGGCCTTGCACTGTGCTTGAAATGGAAATGAAAAGAGTTGTTGGCCTTGCATTGTACTTGAAATGGAAATTAAATTACTTGTTGGCCTTGCACTGTGCTTGAAATGGAAATGAAATCAGTTGTTGGCCGTCTACTGTGCGTGAAAGAGAAATGCAAATAGTTGTTGGCCTTGCATGGTACTTGAAATGGATATGAAATGAGTTGTTGGCCTTGCACTGTGCATGAAATGGGAATAAAATGAGTTGTTGGCCTTGCATTGTGCTTGAAAGGGAAACAAATGAGTTGTTGGCCTGGTACTGTGCTTGAAATGGAAATGAAATTAGGTTGTTGGCCCTGCATTGTATTTGAAAGGGAAATGAAACGAGTTGTTTGCCTTGCACTGTGCTTGAAATGGAAATTAAATGAGTTGTTGGCCTGGTACAGTGCTTGAAATGGAAATGAAATTAGGTTGTTGGCCCTGCAAAGTGTTTGAAAGGGAAATGAAACGAGTTGTTTGCCTTGCACTGTGCTTGAAAGGGAAATTAAATGAGTTGTTGGCCTGGCACTGTGCTTGAAATGGAAATTAAATGAGTTGTTGGCCATGCACTGTGCTTTAAAGGGAAATAACATGAATTGTTGGCATTCCACTGAGCTTGAAATGGAGATGAAATTAGTTGTTGGCCTCGCATTGTACTTGAAATGAAAAGGAAATCAGTTGTTGGCTTGCACTGTGCTTGAAATGGAAGTGAAATGAGTTGATGGCCTTGCACTGTGCTTGAAAGGGAAATAAAATGTGTTGTTTTCATTGCACTGAACTTGAAATGGAAATGAAATAAGTGGTTTGCCTTGCACTGCGCTTGAAATGGAAATAAAATGTGTTGTTGGCATTGCACTAAGCTTGAAATGGAAATGAAATGAGTTGTTGGCCTTGCACTGTGCATGAAATGGAAATCAAATGAGTTGTTGGCCTTGCACTGTGCTTGCAATGGAAATCAAATGTGTGGCTGGTCTTGCACTGTGCTTGAAAGGGAAATCAAATGTGTGGCTGGCCTTGCACTGTGCTTGAATGGGAAATAAAATTAGTTGTTGGCCTTGCACTGTGCTTGAAATGGAAATCAAATAAGTTGTTGGCCTTGCACTGTGCATGAAAAGGAAATAAAATGAGTTGTTGGACTTGCACTGTGCTTGAAATGGAAATGAAATGAGTTCTTGGCCTTGCACTGTGCCTGAAATGGAAATTAAATGTGTGGTTGGCCGTGCACTGTGCTTGAAAGTGAAATAAAATCAGTTGTTGGCCTTGCACTGAGCTGGAAATGGGAATTAAATGAGTTGTTGGCCTAGCACTGAGCTTGAAATGGAAATCAAATGAGTTGTTAGCCTTGCACTGTGCTTGAAATGGAAATCAAATGTGTGGCTGGTCTTGCACTGTGCTTGAAAGGGAAATCAAATGTGTTGCTGGCCTTGCACTGAGCTGGAAATGGAAATTAAATGAGTTGTTGGCCTAGCACTGAGTTTGAAATGGAAATGAAATGAATTGTTGGCCTTGCACTGTGCTTGAAATAGAACTGACATGAGTTGTTTGCCTGGCACTGTGCTTGAAATGGAAATGAAACAAGTTGTTTGCTTTGCATTGTGCTTGAAATGAAAATTAAATTAGTTGTTGGCCTTCCACCGTGCTTGAATTGGAAATGAAATGAGTTGTTGGCCTTGCACTGTGCTTGAAATGGAAATTAACTGAGTTGTTGGCCTTGCACTGTGCTTGAAATTGAAATGGAATGAGATCTTGCCCTTGCATTGTGCTTGAAATGGAAATAAAATGAGTTGTTGGCCTAGCACTGAGCTTGAAATGGAAATGAAAATGAGTTGTTAGCCTTGCACTGTGTTTGAAATGGAAATCAAATGTGTGGCTGGTCTTGCACTGTGCTTGAAAGGGAAATCAAATGTGTGGCTGTCCTTCCACTGTGCTTGAATGGGAAATAAAATGAGTTGTTGGCCTTTCACTGTGCTTGAAATTGAAATCAAATAAGTTGTTGGCCTTGCACTGTGCTTGAAAAGGAAATTAAATGAGTTGTTGGCCTAGCACTGAGCTTGAAATGGAAATGAAATGAATTGTTGGCCTTGCACTGAACTTGGAAATGAAATGAGATGTTGGCCTTGCACTGTGCTTGAATGGGAAATAAAATGAGTTGTTGGCCTTGCACTGTGCTTGAAATGGAAATCAAATAAGTTGTTGGCCTTGCACTGTGCATGAAAAGGAAATAAAATGAGTTGTTGGACTTGCACTGTGCTTGAAATGGAAATGAAATGAGTTCTTGGCCTTGCACTGTGCCTGAAATGGAAATTAAATGTGTGGTTGGCCGTGCACTGTGCTTGAAAGTGAAATAAAATCAGTTGTTGGCCTTGCACTGTGCTTGAAATGGAACTGACATGAGTTGTTGGCCTGGCACTGTGCTTGAAATGGAAATGAAACAAGTTGTTTGCTTTGCATTGTGCTTGAAATGAAAATTAAATTAGTTGTTGGCCTTCCACCGTGCTTGAATTGGAAATGAAATGAGTTGTTGGCCTTGCACTGTACTTGAAATGGAAATTAACTGAGTTGTTGGCCTTGCACTGTGCTTGAAATTGAAATGGAATGAGATCTTGCCCTTGCATTGTGCTTGAAATGGAAATGAAATTAGTTGTTGGCCTTGCACTGTGCTTGAAATGGAAATTAAATTAGTTGTTGGCCTTGCACTGGGACTGAAATGGAAATTAAATGTGTGGTTGGCCGTGCACTGTGCTTGAAAGTGAAATAAAATCAGTTGTTGGCCTTGCACTGAGCTGGAAATGGAAATTAAATGAGTTGTTGGCCTAGCACTGAGCTTGAAATGGAAATGAAATGAATTGTTGGCCTTGCACTGAACTTGGAAATGAAATGAGATGTTGGCCTTGCACTGTGCTTGAAACTGAAATAAAATCATTTGTTGGCCTTGCACTGAGCTGGAAATGGAAATTAAATGAGTTGTTGGCCTAGCACTGAGCTTGAAATGGAAATGAAATGAATTGTTGGCCTTGCACTGTGCTTGAAATGGAACTGAAATGAGTTGTTGGCCTGGCACTGTGCTTGAAATGGAAATGAAACAAGTTGTTTGCTTTGCATTGTGCATGAAATGAAAATTAAATTAGTTGTTGGCCTTCCACCGTGCTTGAATTGGAAATGAAATGAGTTGTTGGCCTTGCACTGTGCTTGAAATGGAAATTAACTGAGTTGTTGGCCTTGCACTGTGCTTGAAATTGAAATGGAATGAGATCTTGCCCTTGCATTGTGCTTGAAATGGAAATGAAATTAGTTGTTGGCCTTGCACTGTGCTTGAAATGGAAATGAAATGAGTTGTTGGCCTTGCACTGTGCCTGAAATGGAAATTAAATGTGTGGTTGGCCGTGCACTGTGCTTGAAAGTGAAATAAAATCAGTTGTTGGCCTTGCACTGAGCTGGAAATGGAAATTAAATGAGTTGTTGGCCTAGCACTGAGCTTGAAATGGAAATGAAATGAATTGTTGGCCTTGCACTGAACTTGGAAATGAAATGAGATGTTGGCCTTGCACTGTGCTTGAAACTGAAATAAAATCAGTTGTTGGCCTTGCACTGAGCCGGAAATGGAAATTAAATGAGTTGTTGGCCTAGCACTGAGCTTGAAATGGAAATGAAATGAATTGTTGGCCTTGCACTGTGCTTGAAATGGAACTGAAATGAGTTGTTGGCCTGGCACTGTGCTTGAAATGGAAATGAAACAAGTTGTTTGCTTTGCATTGTGCTTGAAATGAAAATTAAATTAGTTGTTGGCCTTCCACCGTGCTTGAATTGGAAATGAAATGAGTTGTTGGCCTTGCACTGTGCTTGAAATGGAAATTAACTGAGTTGTTGGCATTGCAATGTGCTTGAAATTGAAATGGAATGAGATCTTGCCCTTGCATTGTGCTTGAAATGGAAATGAAATTAGTTGTTGGCCTTGCACTGTGCTTGAAATGGAAATACATTTAGTTGTTTGCCTTGCACTGAGCTTGAAATGGAAATGAAATGAGTTGATGGCCATGCACTGAAGTTGAAATGGAAATGAAATGAGTTGTTGGCCTTGCACTGAGCTGGAAACGGAAATTAAATGAGTTGTTGGCCTTGCACTGAGCTTGAAATGGAAATGAAATGAATTGTTGGCCTTGCACTGTGCTTGAAATGGAACTGAAATGAGTTGTTGGCCTGGCACTGTGCTTGAAATGGAAATGAAACAAGTTATTTGCTTTGCATTGTGCTTGAAATGAAAATTAAATTAGTTGTTGGCCTTCCACCGTGCTTGAATTGAAAATGAAATGAGTTGTTGGCCTTGCACTGTGCTTGAAATGGAAATTAACTGAGTTGTTGGCCTTGCACTGTGCTTGAAATTGAAATGGAATGAGATCTTGCCCTTGCATTGTGCTTGAAATGGAAATGAAATTAGTTGTTGGCCTTGCACTGTGCTTGAAATGGAAATACATTTAGTTGTTTGCCTTGCACTGAGCTTGAAATGGAAATGAAATGAGTTGATGGCCATGCACTGAAGTTGAAATGGAAATGAAATGAGTTGTTGGCCTTGCACTGTGCTTGAAATGGAAATGAAAAGAGTTGTTGGCCTTGCATTGTACTTGAAATGGAAATTAAATTACTTGTTGGCCTTGCACTGTGCTTGAAATGGAAATGAAATCAGTTGTTAGCCGTCTACTGTGCGTGAAAGAGAAATGCAAATAGTTGTTGGCCTTGCATGGTACTTGAAATGGATATGAAATGAGTTGTTGGCCTTGCACTGTGCATGAAATGGGAATAAAATGAGTTGTTGGCCTTGCATTGTGCTTGAAAGGGAAACAAATGAGTTGTTGGCCTGGTACTGTTCTTGAAATGGAAATGAAATTAGGTTGTTGGCCCTGCATTGTATTTGAAAGGGAAATGAAACGAGTTGTTTGCCTTGCACTGTGCTTGAAAGGGAAATTAAATGAGTTGTTGGCCTTGCACTGTGCTTGAAATGGAAATTAAATGAGTTGTTGGCCATGCACTGTGCTTTAAAGGGAAATAACATCCATTGTTGGCATTCCACTGAGCTTGAAATGGAGATGAAATTAGTTGTTGGCCTCGCATTGTACTTGAAATGAAAAGGAAATCAGTTGTTGGCTTGCACTGTGCTTGAAATGGAAGTGAAATGAGTTGATGGCCTTGCACTGTGCTTGAAAGGGAAATGAAATGGATTGTTGACCTTGCACTCTGCTTGAAATGGAAATATAATGAGTTGTTGGTCTTGCATTGTGCTTGAAATGGAAATTAAATGAATTGATGGCCTTGTACCGTGCTGCAAATAGAAATGAAATGAGTTGTTGGCCTTGCACTGTGCTTGAAATGGAAATAAAATGAGTTGCTGGCCTTGCACTGTGCTTGAAAGGGAAATGAAATGGGTTGTTGACCTTGCACTCTGCTTGAAATGGAAATATAATGAGTTGTTGGCCTTGCATTGTGCTTGAAATGGAAATTAAATGAATTGTTGGCCTTGTACCGTGCTTCAAATAGAAATGAAATGAGTTATTGGCCTTGCACTGTGCTTGAAATGGAAATAAAATGAGTTGTTGGCCTTGCACTGTGCTTGAAAGGGAAACAAATTAGTTGTTGGCCTTGCACTGAGCTTGAAATGGAAATAAAATGAGTTGTTGGCCTTGCACTGAACGTGAAATGGAAATGAAATTAGTTGTTAGCCTTACACTGTGCTTGAAATGGAATTGAAATGAGCCGTTGGTCTTGCACTGTGCTTGAAAGGGAAATGAAATGAGTTGTTGACTTACACTGTGCTTGAAATGGGAATAGAATGAGTTGTTGGCCTTGCATTGTACTTGAAATTGACAGGAAATTACTTGTTGGCCTTGCACTGTGCTTGAAATCGAAATGAAATGAGTTGTTGACCTTGTACTGTGCTTGAAATGGAAATGAAAGAGTTGTTGGCCTTGCGCTGTGCTTGAAAGGTAAATGAAACGAGTTGTTGGCCTTGCACTGTGCTTGGAAGGGAAATGAAATGAGTTCTTGGCCTTGCACTGTGCTTGAAATGGAAATAAAATGAGTTGTTGGCCTTGCACTGTGCTTGAAAGGGAAACAAATTAGTTGTTGGCCTTGCACTGAGCTTGAAATGGAAATAAAATGAGTTGTTGGCCTTGCACTGAACGTGAAATGGAAATGAAATTAGTTGTTAGCCTTACACTGTGCTTGAAATGGAATTGAAATGAGCCGTTGGTCTTGCACTGTGCTTGAAAGGGAAATGAAATGAGTTGTTGACTTACACTGTGCTTGAAATGGGAATAGAATGAGTTGTTGGCCTTGCATTGTACTTGAAATTGACAGGAAATTACTTGTTGGCCTTGCACTGTGCTTGAAATCGAAATGAAATGAGTTGTTGACCTTGTACTGTGCTTGAAATGG
This sequence comes from Raja brachyura, assembly GCA_963514005.1. The sequence goes on from OY740815.1 coordinate 17,166,002, forward strand.
AAATGAAAGAGTTGTTGGCCTTGCGCTGTGCTTGAAAGGTAAATGAAACGAGTTGTTGGCCTTGCACTGTGCTTGGAAGGGAAATGAAATGAGTTCTTGGCCTTGCACTGTGCTTGAAATGGAAATGAAATGAGTTGTTGGCCTTGCACTGTGCTTGAAAGGGAAATGCAGTGAGTTGTTTGGTCTACCGGAAACCACTCGTGTCGGCCCACAAGGCCCGCAATAGCACAGAAACCAATCGCTTTTGCCCAAAATGCCGTATTGTTGCAGAAGGAGCATTTTGGCCCAAAAAGGCCCGTGCCAGGCCAGGAAAGGTCCAGAAAAAATGTCTTTCACTGAGATCTCACTTTTTGGTCCCTTCGGCCCATCAGGCCTTTACTAGCCCGAGTGTGACCTTCCGGCCCATCAGTAAGTGTTCCCCCTGTAAGTATTAAACCTCACCCCAGTATTTTTCTCTCTTCCTTCATTGGTTCCCTGTGAGATCCAGGCCAGGATAGACTTTATTCCTTTACTGCTGTAGTCTGCTGTGATCTCTCTCAGAATCTTTCACCTGTTTGGGCAGAATATCTTCCAGTTTCTGAGCTGCCAGCCCACCAGCCCTGAGTGACTCATCTGCCACCCCACCAGGCCTGAGTGACTGAGCTCCCAGCGCACCAGCTCTGAGTGACTGAGCTGACAGCCCACCAGGCCTGAGTGACTGAGATGCCAGCCCACCAGACCTGAGTGACTGAGCATCCAGCCCACCAGGCCCGAGTGACTGAGCTGCCATTTCACCAGGCCTGAGTGAGTGAGCTGTAAGCCCACTAGGCCTGAGCGACTGAGCTGCCAGCCCACCACGCCTGAGTGACTGAGCTGCAGCCCGCCAGGCCTGTGTGACTGAGCTGCCATCCCACCAGGCCTGAGTGACTAAGCTGCCAGCCCTCCAGGCCTGAGTGAATGAGCTGCCAGCCCAAGTATCCCTTCGGCCCACAATATCCCTACTAGCCCTCTGGAAACCAGTCCCTTCGGCCCACAACACCAATACTAGCGCTCCAGAAATCCCCCCACCCCCCCCCCCCCCCCCCACATTGGAATTGGTAGAAAGGTGGAATATTGCCTTGGGGGTCCGGCCCTCCCGCGTAAACATGGGACCCAACGTGTCCCACCAAGTCTAGTGTTGGAATTAGAGAAGTCAGCATTTCGACGGTTATCGGTGATGTAGCTCTGCAACGAATGTGAAATGGGTACAATGAAACCCACAGACGCGGAAATAGCTTAACATGAAACCAGTGGGCAATTAAATCAAAGCCATTGGAAAGAACCAGTGGAATATATTTGCAGCATTTCGGAATTCAAGAACAATGACGTCTATATGGTCATGGAGATTCCAGTATGAAGATGGTTGGACAAATCCAAGCTTCTAAAATGTTGCAGGTACAAATCAAAAATGAATATTTTGCTTTGCATTTTATTTATGTGTTTCCATAACAATAAATGATTTTTTTAAACAGCAGGCATAGATGATTTGGAGTATCACAGTTGTCCTCTCATTCACAAAGTTAACATCTCGGGATGGCTAAAAACCCGAAACGTCGCCCATCTCCTTCGCCCCTTAGATGCTGCTGCACCCGCTGAGTTTCTCCAGCTTTTTGTGTAACCCTGGCTAAAAACCTAAACACTTATCGCTCTCTATCTTTCTCTCTCTGTTGTAGTCAGTGCGCCCAAGATCACACAGTCATCTCGAGTTTAAACTTTAAACGCATTGCACTCTGGCTGAAATCGCCAATTCATATATCAGCCCTCGGAATGGACGAAACAAAGCATCATTGATGTCGATGCGCGTTGAAGTGTATATTCCGTAACGCCCTTGAGTGCGTTCCATGTGTTCACACTTACGCCATTCTGAAGGCAGTATGTTATTTAGAATCGGAGCTAAGACCGTGGACAGGATTGTTTGACGAAGTGAATTTGATGGCTTGTGAAATGCAGCGACTGCTGGTTAAAATGGTAGAATGGAAGGAATGCAATGAGCACATCGTGTTCCGAATCGTCAGATAAAAACCACACGTGAAAACCCGGAACAGAAAAGAAATAGTGAATATTACATATGAAACTTAATCGGACCCAAAAGTCGTTATCAGTCAGTAGGACTGGAGCTTGGTTGGCGAACTGACCAAAATATCATTGATACAATTCAGAAAAGTGCGATTGAGGCTACTGTGTAGAAATCGAATGCAAATGAGATACTCTACAAGCTCTATGAGCGAATGGCAAACTGCACGAGAAACTCAGAGGGTCAAGCATAACCTACAAAGAGATCACACACAGACAATGTATCGGATTGGGATGCTTAAAGATGAACTGAGGGCAGATATTACGTTGTTCGAATGTGGATGGTAGCTGTGGAACGCAGCAAAAGGATGAAGTTCGACGCGATGTGAGTACAATGGGTCCGTCGCTTCCGAGGAATTCCTTCTGACAGTTTCAACAGAAAATACTGCCCGGTCTTAACCAATGTCGTCGATCGACACTGGCAATCTTTTCGTATAAAGGCTAATCACTCGTGCAGTTTAGCAGGCGGCTACTTACCATGGTTCTCTGACCAGATGCCCCCGCTCATCCAATTGAATTATTTTTTAATCATTCCAATAATAGCCTCCACTGGATACTTCACCATGTTCACAAACTCCATTCTGAACTTGGCCTGAGTCACTCCATAAATAAAAGTGTTGGTACAAAGGCTGAGGTTTTGTAGTATGTACCCGAACTGACCAAATATATATTCAGGGGGGTTATAATAATTGGGATTTTTTCCGGCAACGTTATAATATAAATAATCCACAACAGTTGTTACCCACAGAAGTATGAAACTGCCAGATATAGTGAAAAGCAGAATTATAGACCTCCTCCTGCTCTCCATCTCTGGATCATTCTGATTCTCCATATTTCCTTGACCCCTTAGTGCCTTACGAACGCGACTCGCCAATAAAATGTGCCTGACTGTCAGAATATTGAAGAGCACGATCAGGGCGAAAGGGAGTAATGGAACGACTATCTTATCCAACCGACCATATTCCACCCATCCCGGATCCCTATAATACGCTGGTTTTGCATCACAGAACCACGGGACGTTATTAATGATCACTCTCGGTTTAAAGATGAAATAGAGAGGAACGTTTTTGGAACAGAACAGGACCCCTGTTGTTCCCAGAACCACAAGCGCAGTTTTTCCGGTGCAATATTTTGATTTCAGCCTCTGACAACAAATGAGGACAAAGCGATCAAAGGTGAACATGACGGTAAACCAGACCGAACTGTCTCTGGTGGCGCACATAAGGACAAATATTACGTTGCAGTAAGGGTAGATATCGAGAAAAGACCCGGAGAAGTAAAAACTGATCCGTCTCAGAATGACGGCGGTGACGACTGCCAGAAGGTCCGCCGCCGCCATCACGATCAAATAGCGAGTGGTGCAAGTGGACAGACCGCACTTTCCCCGGGACAGGATGGCAATTGCAACCAAATTCACTGTAAACAAGGAAACGGATTGTATGTTAGTGACAAAGCTTCCACCTTGCCTGAGATAAAATCAGAAGATATGGACAATTAGTGGCAAGCTTCGATGGGGCTTTATGGTGGACTGGGGTGAGTTTTTCGTGCAGTATATCTCTGTGACGCTCGCAAAGATTCGGAACATTTGAATAAATATTTGTATCTCCAATGCATTGTAGAACTCGACAAAATGAATGTAATGGGGGGTACAAAAAGCTGGAGAAACTCAGCGGGTGCAGCAGAATCTGAGGAGCGAAGGAGATAGGCGACATTTCGGGTCGAGACCCTTCTTGATTAGTGTACAGACGTACTTCATGGTCGGTTAAATTGGGCTTATTTCAATGTAATTCAACTTTCTTAAATTCCCCAAACCACTGATTACAGAAACTGCACGTTGCCGTGTAAACGACACTGTCACACGTTGCATTTCGCTTCCTTGATCGTGAAGTTTCCTTGACTTTCTGAGTCACTCGGCGGTCCACATGAAAGCAGAATAGAAATTAAAGTAAATGACACGGGACGCGCACTGGCCAGATAAGAAAAGCAAAAGCAGCGAGTTATGGCCCACTTTAAAACAATCGATCTTTATTAAATAGAAATGGGAGATTAATGGGAGGGTTTAAACTTCGTCTCAATTTAATCACTGTGTAATGTACGAATTAACATTCCAGAAAATCCGTAACTGACAACCAGTGTGTGATCAAAATATACATCTCGGTGTTTCAGACTCCATACCTTTATAACGAAAAACAATTCAATGAAAAGGTATTACAGTTTACCATCGTTGTGTTCTGTATAGTTTACAATGACAAATATTTTCCTGGATAATAAATCGAAGTTATTTTTACATTGTTCACAATGATTCAGTAAAACCAACTGTTGGTGCAGCGGATCCTCCGTTTAAGAAACGGAACCAAGTATGAAGGCAATTCTGAATATTCATCGCTGGATATACATCTTTTACATCCACTTACCGAGAACGCCAAGAACAGCAATAATGAAGTAGAATACTCTCTCGAAAGTGTTAAATGCCTCCAGCATCCTCTACCCGAATAACGTGATCCCGCGCACAGAAAGACGTTCAGATGTACCGCAGCGGTGACTGGTTACCTCCCGAACCTTATAATTTATAGGTTGTGGTTTACCCAAGGGAGAGGACTCGATGCGACATTATTCAGAGGAGCTAACTTTCTGATTGTTCAAAATAAATGACGACATCGCTGTTAATTCGACGTTGTGTTGTAATATCAAGTTCAAGTTCGCGTTTATTGTCACTTAACCAACCAAGCTACAGTGATATTTAAGTTACCATACAGCCATACTAAGTGAAAAGAACACAATACACACATAAAATAAAATTTAACATAACACCCACCACAGTGGAATCAACATTCCTCACTGCGATAGAAGGCAATAAAGTTCAGTCATCTTCCTCTTTGTTCACGGTGGTCGGACCTACAACCGTCCGCAATCGCCAGCTGCCTACGGCCGATGTCCAGGTCCTCTCGTCGGGAAGATCAAAACTCCGGCGTCGGGACAGATTGAAGCACTTCGCAGCATGGGGCTCCCGAGCCGGCCACTTCTTGCCGGAGACCGTGGGCTTCACGGTGTCAAAGTCCATAAGCCCCGCGGTCTAGGCTCTTCTTCTGGTGATCCTGGTAAAGGATCGCCGGCTCCGTGATGGTAAGTCCGCCCGCTCCCGCGGCTTGAAGTTCCGGGCCGGACTCCACGAAAGGCCGCACCTAAGTTGTTAGGCCGCAGGCGGGGTGGGGGCGAAGATGCGAAACGGCTTAATTGTTATATTGTTATATGGTTATATGGTTGTTTACAACGTGGTATCTTGGTCCACGTGGCCCGAACTGGAGGGGGCATACGTTTGAAACTTCTGGCGATGTCTCAGCGACGTGTAGTTGGGATCCGAATCCGGCCTTTGTATCTCTCTTGCTCTCTCACTTCCACTCTCTCACCCTCTTGCCTCGGCATTCCCGGAATCATTTGGCGTTTTTCGGGGATGGCTGCATCTGCGGTTCCCTTCTGTTGGGGGGAGGGGGAATCCTGGCCCGTGGCGGCTCCTGGTTCGTTCCCTCTGCAGGTGACACCTGGCCCGCTAAGTTCCTCCAGCACTGTATTTTTGTTCGGCTCTGGAGTTGAAGGTCGGGATGGGTGGCGGCTTTGGGGAGTGGGTGGCGTTTCGGGTCGAGACCCTTCTGCAGCCATTCACATGTACTCTCACCGACGAGAGTTCAGTTCAGTCTGAAGAAGGTTCTTCTCTCCAGAGTCTCTTCCTGTCCCGCTGAGTTACTTCAGCTTCCAACCGGGCAATCAACCGCTGTCTCTAAAGGGGTTGCATCCATTCACCGACCAGCTTCCCTTAAACTTCGCATCCAATTATCAAAACGGTCTCCTCCCGTTCAATCAGCCGCTGTCTCCAATCACATTATGCGCTGGTCACTCGGCGGCCAATCAGACACAGTCTCCTCGGGGCCGTTTGATCAATCACCGACCTGCTTCCCTCACCGAAGCAGACGATGGCTTCAGCCAATACAGACAGGGAGGGAGAGAAAGCGAGAGAGATGCAAGAAAGCAGCTATGACATATAATACACCATAAACTATTGTACATACACAATAAACAAGTGATGCATTTGCACTCTTACATGGGTATGACCGCGGATTTAAAAAAATACCCATGAGGGGATCTCATTGAAACATATAAGATTAGCAATGTTACAAAATTTTGAGATTTTAAAAATCAAGTCTGTAATTTAGCCAATCAGATTAAGCATAAAAATAAGTTTAATTTGACACCTAATTCACTTTCATATCTTCAGTATTAAGAAAGTTATGGCCATTTTCATACTCGGAAATTAGCATCTTGTTCCCCATTGCCTTTCAATTGACTTAACTCAAAAGCTGTGATCTGGAAAAGTTAAAAGCCCATAACCTTCTTAAACATTAAGAGAACAATGAAATTTTCAGTTATTATAGATTGAAGCATTCTGAAACAAATATGAAACAATCTTACTTGGATGACCTGAAATTAAAGCATATAGTTAGCTAGTTATCTAATTGTAGCTAATTACAAAATTCAATTAGATCTAACATCTATCCATTTCTTAAGAAAAGATAAACTTTTTTTTTAATTGCCTAAGTGTCCAAATAACATTCACACAATAATCCACAATATAACATAATTTTTAAATCTCATTTTCATGAATATCTGGGCCAAATGGAAGGAATGTAGTGGATTACACAAAAAGCTGGAGAAACTCGGCGGGTGCAGCAGCATCTAAGGAACGAAGGAGATAGGCGACGTTTCGGGTCGAGACCCTTCTTCAATTTAGTGTTTGATTCCTGCAAATTAATAGCCATTTAAATCAACTAGCGAGTGGGTTTTAGTGGAATGCGGTGGATTGGAACGTTGCGGTTAGCGATGAAGTCGGGAGAAAAAATACTGTTTGTTCATACATTTTTTTGGACCCCCATTTCGCAACATGAAAATGTTATTAAAGCCCCCCGAAAAACCAACTTTTAATATTAAATAAACTATTTACCTTTTTTTCTCCCCTACGCAAAATCCTTCCGGTTGGCGGTGCTCACGGCTTTTGAAGGTGATTTTTAAATTACTCTAGTTAATAAATAATTTAGAGTAATTTAAAAATACCTTCATTCATGAAATGTCGGAACGATTTTTCTTCCGCAACGAAATCGCCCGACATTCATCGATTTTCCCTGCCTGTGGAAAAACGGCACTTTAAGCCCGCCCCCCTCTGAAAGGCGCCAAAGTCGCGCACACGGGGAGCGGCAGAACTACAGCGCTGCTCAAGGTAAGTTTTGTAACATACCTAATAAGATTGTTAAGGCCGCTTGGACACACTAGGGGCAGGAAACATGTTCCCGATGTTGGGGGAGTCCAGAACCAGGGGCCACAGTTTAAGAATAAGGAGTAAGCCATTTAGAACGGAAACGAGTAAACACTTTTTCTCACAGACAGTTGTGAGTCTGTGGAATTCCCTGCCTCAGAGGGCGATGGGGGCAGGTTTTAATGGATACTTTCAAGAGAGAGCTAGATAGGGCTCTTAAAAATTAGCGGGGTCATGGGATATGGGGAGAAGGCAGGAACGGGGTACTGATTGGGGTGATCAGCTATGACCACATTGAATGGCGGAGCTGTTTCGAAGGGCCAAATGGCCTACTCCTGCATCTATTGTCTATGAAAGAGAAAGTATGAAAGTATCCTTTATTGTCATTCAGACATTTCAGTCTGAACGAAATTGTGAACCTTGCAGTCATAACATAGAATAAAATAACAAAACGCACACTTAACACAGTTTAACATCCACCACAGTGAGTCCATCAGGCACCTCCTCACTGTGATGGAAGGCAAAAGTCTTAAAGTCCTTGTCTCTTCCCTCCTTGTTCTCCGTCTGCGCTGAGGCGATTCAGGCTTCCGATGTTGTGACGCCACTGGGTGATGGTAAGTGAGTCAGTCCCGCGGCTGAATCCGAGCTCCGTGAACGGGCCGGTTCAAACTCCGCGGCCCGGGGCGGTCGAAGCTGCCGCCCTCCAGTCCAGCGGACGAAGCTGTTGTTGCGGGAGCCCCAGACAAAACAGGTCACCAGCCCGTTATCGTCCACTGGGCCCGCGTCCGAAGTCGGGTCACCGCCGCCGGAACGCGCCACAGCCCCGAAGTCGAGCCGCCGCCGCCGAAACGCCGCCACAGCCCCGAAGTCGGCCAGCTTCGCGATGGGAAGTAAATCCTGGCTCTACCTCCGGAGCCTCAAGGTCGGTCCCAGTTGGTGGCCGCCAGTTCCGCCTTTAGGCCTCAGCGCAGACGGAGACGGAGAGGAGGGATACGACAAGAAAAGGTCGCATCCCCCCGAATGAAGAGACTAAAAACAAGTCCCCCCCCCCCCCCCCCCCCCCACAACCTAATAAACTAAAATAAATTGAAACGGGACAAAAAGAAAACAAAAAAAAGAAAAGACAAAACGAACTGCAGGCTAGCCGCAACTGCAAGGCAGCACCACCACTTCCGAAGTCTATTGTCTATTGTTTATTGTCTATTGACCTTAGAATACCCCCAGTTCCTAAATCCCATTTCCATCACTGGGCGCTACTGGTATATCTGTTGCAGCACAATATCAGACACCCGGGTCTGTTCCCAGCAGTGGATGTTGTCTGTGCGTATTTCGAACATTCTCTCTGTGACCGCACGGGTTCTTCCAGGTGCTCTGGTTTAACCCCACCCCACGGAGACGTACGGCCCGAAACCGGAAATCATCCGGACCGCAGGCGTATTTTTTTTTTCAAGTAGTTTTCGCGAACTGGGAACTGCAGTCAGTCCCGGGGACGCGAAGGATCTGAGAACTGCAGCTAATCCCGGGGCACGCAAGCGACCTGGGAACTGCAGCCAGTCCCGGGACTCGCGAGGGATCGGGAAAACGCAGCTAGTCCCGGGGCACGCGAGGGATCTGGGAACTACAGCCTGTCCCGGGGATGCGAGCTTATCTGGGAACTGCAGCCAGTCCCGGGGCACGCGAGGGATCTGGGAACTACAGCCTGTCCCGGGGATGCGAGCTTATCTGGGAACTGCAGCCAGTCCCGGGGCACGCAGCCGGCCTGGGGATGGCAGCCAGTCCGGGGGACGCGAGCAGATGGGAACTGCAGCCAGTCCCGGCGACGCGAGGGATCTAGGAACTGCAGTAAATGAATTGAAAAACTCGTGAACATTAATGCGTAAAATAACACCGTGTCACACTAGTTAATATGTATTATTAGTATGCATCGTTACTAATTTCTGTATTATTACTAATTACTAATTTAGTTAGTATGTTTTTTTATTACTTCAATTTATTATGATAGATGTGGCCCTCCTCACAGACATGGGTCCTGGCCCCGATGCAGAACAAGGTTGCCGACCCCTGATTGTAAAGGGATTTATGACTCCAAGTGCCTGGTTCCTTGGAAGTGGCATCACAAGAAGGGAAATTGCGCAATGACCGAGCACTGGAATGACAACGCACCACATGCAGCTGTTTACATGCCTTTTTTTTTGCAATGAGCCAATGAAAATGACCGGTCAGCAGTTTAACTAAAACTAGCTCGACTACCTACGACTACATGTCGACCCCACTACAACTACACCTACGACTACAGAATTATAGAATATCTCCATGGCGACCAATTTTTGGTCGCAGAAAAATGTTCAACGTGTTGAAACATTTTCGAAGACCATACTGACGGGCGACTAGTTCCCAGAATGCGGGAACTCCTCGCCACCATGAAGGAGACTCACCAGAGACCGCCAGCGAACATGTGGCGACCATGTGGCGAGCGCTGAGTCTCGCTCAGTCGCCGAAAAAGTCGCCTGAGTGGGACAGGCCCATAACCGACCGGTAATGTTAAATGTGCGCCAAAATTCACAGCTGTGCATCTCTGGCTTATTAAAGGTAGGCTGGGTTTTTTGAAGTTGACTCCCCCCCTTTCCCCTTCCCGCCCCCTTCTCCCCCCCCCTTGTCCCCCCCCCCCCCCCCCCCTTGTCTCCCCGCCCCCCTCCTATCTTCAGCCCCCTTCTCCCCCCTCTTTTATAGGACTTACTGTACACTGTGCTTTAGCCGTCTTAATTACAGTGCCGACCTTCCTGTTAATCGGGGTGTCTGTATCACCTTGGCTTTGCATCGGGTGAATTTCAGACAGCGCTCCCCCCGCTTGCCCTGGCCCCTGTCATGCGATGTGTTAGGTGTGTGTGTTACACTCTGACAGTCGCTGTTCCAGTTCTAGGTTTTTTAGGCGACTGCGGCAACTTGACAGTCGCCGGCAGTCCGCTGAAAAGTCGTCTACACGGGCCCATGAGTCTTTGGCTCGAGAGTGGTGAGTAAAGTGTGAGTCTTTGGTTCGAGTCTTCGGCGAGGATGCCGAGGCAAGGAGGCTACACGATTCGAAATTTGTGATTTTTTTTGTCCATGAAGAGATGACAGGCACATTGGTGCAGTGTGTTTGCTGCAGGATGTGGGAAGTCAGGGACATCGCTCGTGCTTCTGACAACAACACCTGCAGAAAATGTGTCCAGGTGCAGGTGCCGAATTAATGTGCCGAGGAACTGGAGCAGCAGCTGGATGACCTCAGGGGCACCCGGGAAAACTAGCTTCCTGGACAGGATCTACAGTGAGGTTGTCACACTAAGGATACCGGAAGAGCGAAGGTGGATGACTATGAGAAAGAGGAGTAAACGTGGATTGCAGGAGACCCCGGTGGCTGTACCTAATTATAGCAGGTACACCCTCTTGCCATCTGTCAGGACAGACGACGCTTCCAGTCCGAGAGGTGGACAAGTCGGTGGCTCCAATCCTATCGATGAGACTCGACCGGCGAGACCGACGTCTGGCAGAGCCATGCTGGTGGGTGACTTCATTGTGTGAGGTGCGGACAGGGGATTCTGTGGCGGCAGGCAAGACTCAAGGATGGTTTGTGACCTGCCAGGGTTCAGGATGTCTCGGACCGGCTTCAGAACATCCTCAAGAGGGAGGGTGATCAGCCGGAAATGGTTGTGCACGTGGGCACGAACGACGTTGGGAAGAGGAGGGCGGTTCTGCAACATGAGTTTGGAGATTTAGGAAGAAAGCTGAAAAGCAAGACTTCTCGGGTGGTTATCTCTGGAATGTTTCCTGTACCTCGTGCTGGTGAGGGCAGGAACAGGGAGATAGGAGATCTAAATCTGTGGCTGAGAGGCTGGTGCAGGGAGCGGGGATTTAGATTTAAGGAAATTCACATGTCAGGAAATGGTGTTGGGTACACTGATGGGACTGAAGGCTAACAAATCCCCAGGGCCTGATGGTTTGCATCCCAGGGTACTCAATGAGGTGGCTCGAAAAATGGTGGACGCATTGGTGATCATTTTCCATTGTTCTATAGAATCTGGATCAGTTCCTGTGGATTGGAGAGTAGCTAATGTTATCCTACTTTTCAAGAAAGGAGCGAGAGAGAAAGCAGTGAATTATAGACCAGTTAGCCTGACATCGGTGGTGGGGAAAAGATGCTGGAGTCGATTATCAAGGCTGTAATAGTGGTGCATTTGGATAGCAGTAACAGGATCAGTCCAAGTCAGCATTTGACTTTACGAAGGGGAAATCATGATTGACAAATCTTCTGGAATGTTTTGAGCATGTAATACGTAAAATGTACAAGGGAGAGTCAGTGGATGTAGTGTACCTGGACTTTCAGAATGCCTTTGATAAGGTCCCACACAGGATATTAGTGGGCAAAATTAGAGCACATGGTATGGGGGTCGGGTATTGACATGGATAGAAAATTGATTAGCAGACAGGCAACAAAGAGTAGGGATTAACAGGCCATTTTCAGAATGGCAGGCAGTGACTAGTGCGGTGTCTCGAGGCTCTGTGCTGGGACCGCAGCTATTTACAATATACATTAATGATTGAGATAACGGAATTAAAAGTAACATTAGCAAATTTTCAGATGGCACAAAACTGTGTGGCAGTGTGAACTCCGAAGAGGACGCTATGATGAATCCGAGTGACTTGGACAGGTTGGGTGAGTGGGCAGATACAGTATAATGAGGATAAATGTGAGGTTATCCACTTTGGAGGCAACAATGGGAAGGCGGATTATTATCTGAATGGTTTCAGGTTAGGAAAAGGGGAAGTACAACGAGACGTGGGTGTCCTAGTCACGGAAAGTAAGCATACTGATACAACAGGCAGTGAAGAAACCTAATGGCATGTTGGCCTTCATAATGAGAGGCGTGAGTATTGGAGCAAAGAGGTCTTTCTGCAATTGCACAGGGCCCTGGTGAGACCACACCTGGAGTATTGTGTACAGTTCTGGTCTCCTAATTTGAGGAAGGGCGTTTTTGCTATTGATGGAGCAAAGGTTAATTCCCGGGATGGCGTAACTGTCATATGATGAAAGAATGGAGCGACTGGGTTTGCATTCATTTGAATCTGAAGGATGAGAGGGATTCTTATATCATATCTATATACTTTTAAAACTCCGTGTGTGTGTGTGTGTGTGTGTGTGTGTGTGTGTGTGTGTGTGTGTGTGTGTGTGTGTGTGTGTGTGTGTGTGTGTGTGTGTGTGTGTGTGGATGTGTGGACGTGTGTGTGTGTGCGATTTTGGATGTGAAACGTATTTCCTCGAAAACCAGACGCAAAAACGCAGAGATGTTTACAATTTCGGTAGGGATTTAACTGATGAGTTCAGAAATCCATTCCTCTCTAGAATGAATCCTTCACGTGGTCCCATTAAAATCAAACTTCTGCATGAGTCACAGCGCCATCTCACAGATGTCTAATGACAATGGGACAGGGGTGGGAGATCTCTCCCCCTCCCTCCCTTTCACAATGCCTTTGCACCTGACCCAACTGGCCCCTAAAATTATCAAGGGATTGGACGTTAGATACAGGAAACGTGTTCCCGATGTTGGGGGAGTCCAGAACCAGGGGCCACTGTTCAAGAATAAGGGGTAATCCATTTAGAACCGAGATGAGTAAAAACTTTTTCACACGTTGTTGTGAATTTGTGGAATTCTTTACCTCAGATGGCAGTGGAGGCCATTTCTCTGGATGCTTTCAAAAGACAGTTGGATAGAGCGCCTAGACTAGCGGAATTAAGGGGTATGGGGAGAGGGGAGGAACGGGGTATTGATTGTGGATGATCAGCCATGATCACATTGAAAAGCGGTGCTGGCTCTAAGGGCCAAATGACCTAGTCCTGCACCTGTTGTCTATGTATCCATGTATTATGTAACCCTGAGAAAGGGGAAAATGTGACTTGGCGTCAGGGAATGGACATTGTAGATTATTTGGTTGGGAGATGACGACGTACTGTACATGAGGACTATATGTACACGGATCACATACAGAATAATTCTCTATTTAAAGAGCAAATGAACTGGAATGGCCACCCTGAAATCTATACACGGAATGCTAATGACCAATTCAAAATCAAACTGATGCCACTGTTAGGAAGAATGTACAGATTAGAATGAAAAGCACGAGTTTAAAGACGTTGTAAGTTAATTAGTCCAACTTGAATTCACAGAAATTCTAACTATGTATCGACACATTTCGCCAAATGTGGTTTGTAATTAAACGACAAGATTAACGACAGCTGTAACTTGGGCCATTTTAATTTGAAAGAGATAATGACACACTGCATATCTGCCATTCAATGGTATGACGACCGGAGACATACTAAACATACCGCTGCTCAGCTTTAACATTCAATGAGACATGCGCCGAAGTGTGACAAGCTACCGATCGTTGCCCAAGTCTGTCGTTCAATGCGGCATTTCGTAATGCCATCTTGGACGCTTTTGTCAGCCACAGAACGATGAGAATTGGTCTGTACAGTTGTAATCACTTCATCCGTCTGCCTAACCACATTTACCAATTCGAGACTCTACAATATGGTAGTTTCATTAGTTTCTTTCAGTGCGGTAGTCGCATTTGATTTGGGGCAGTATATTGTTAGGGAATGCATACGCCTCAATTATCTTCAGGATCTGTATTACTTTGAAGTTTGCCAAGGTTTGAGTATTCCGTTAGTTTGAGATGCTTCTTGAATTGGATGTGCAAAATAAGGGACTACACACCACAGAGTTCTTCACCTGTTGGAGCGTCCTTTGACAAAGACCATTTGTGCGGATAGTAAAACACTGGACATTTCATGAGAATATCATTTGAGCAGAGTAACAGATATGGTATGAGACAATATGAAATCGGGAATTCAACCTGAGAGTGTTTCACACGACAATCTGCACTGACTTCTTGCATCGCGATAACTTTGTGTTTGAGATTTTGCAATCTGGCGCAGAATTACTTATTTGTAATTTCCGCTGGGATTTAACCCGAATGACTCGATTGTTTAACATCTGTTTTGGACACATTGAACGCTCAGCGTTAAAGCGGGAAAACAGCACGGTATAAATTGAGGACGTGCAGATGGGTTGGCTCAGAGTTTCCATCGGAAAGTCTGCTGGCACACTTACAAAACATGTTAACATTTTTCGATGCGAGAAAAGTGTTTTATATGATCATTGCTGTAATCGGTGTTCCTGGTAAGAACATTGGCAAACTAACGTTTTTTAACTTTTATATATGGTCGTTGAATTCATTCCACCTCGGACCGTATTGTACTTACAAATAGCCTTCACACCGAAGTCAGGAAAATAAGGTCTGTTATCGTTCATGTCCCTTTTTGCTTTATTATATTACTCGGCATAAGTAAAATTGCACATGAACCAGACTCTGGAATGAAGACCAGAGAGGTGGGTCTCTGGAATTCTCTGCCACAGAGGGTAGTTGAGGCCAGTTAATTGGCTATATTTAAGAGGGAGTTGGATGTGGCCCTTGTGGCTAAGGGGATCAGAGGGTATGGAGAGAAGGCAGGTACGGGATACTGAGTTGGATGATCAGCCATGATCATATTGAATAGCGGTGCAGGCTCGAAAGGCCGAATGGCCTACTCCTGCACCTAATTTCTATGTTTCTATGTTTCTATGTTTCGCGTTGCAGATTTGCAGATCGCATTCATTGATTCATTTCAATTCCGTTGTCAAAAACTCTGATTCGCGGCACCGATCGTGTTGGAATGGCGAGTTTTTTCAGACTACTGAATGTTGTCCATTATTAATAATTATCTTTAAACGTTCCGCAGTATTAAAAATAACCCGCCAGTAAATCGATAACTTTAAGGAGCGTATGGAGCCGGGGCGTTCATCGCACCACCGGAACGCTGAAAACACCACCGGGTGTGCAGAATTGCCAGATAGTGGATTATTAGATTGTCACTGCACGTATGTTTGCTTCTACATCGACTTGACCGAGGTGAAAGTAGAACCAACAAGACCTCGTTGACGGTTTGTCGCGGCAAAAAGCGCTGGCCTTTCCCATTTGATTTATAAAAACATTGAACACTTGTAGTAAATCTGCCGTTCCGTTTTTTTTTTGCACTATCCATATAAAAACAGCTATTTGCAATTAATTTCGACAGTAAATTTCCGCATGTAATTTAAGCGGAAATTACAGGAAACCGGGGAGTCAGGCAGAATCTTTGGCAAGAAAAACTGGGAATGGTTCAGATCCGGGAGCCTTCATTTCAGTTACAGGCGTTCCTATTTAAAAGGTCACGGTGTGAGACCGTTAACCTTGCTTTGCAACTACTGCGCTGCCGTTATCTTAACCATCTATTGACCAGGGTTGAAAGGCAGGATCTGTCCTGGTAGGATTGTGCCGAATTCGAGCGCCGTGTTGCGGTTGACAGAACACGCTCCGTTATCCTTATCAAAACAAAAGCCGAAATGTAATGAGGACTCGAGAAACCATGTATTTATAGTAAAACATTGTGCATGTTCACTCCTGCTTTGATTCCCCGAGCATCTGTATGATGCAATGGATAGGCAGATTGCCCTCATCCTGCACTGGCGGTGTCGAAAAAACAGATGTTCTGGATAATAGGCAGTTGTTCTATTGGTATGACATCACAGCATAATTTACATTTTAAGATATTCTACAAGGGGAAAATATTTTTTGTCCCATTAACCTGGAAAGATAACATTACATGTTGGAAACTGGAGCAAGTAGGTCTTGCAGTAGTGCAGCCAACAGTGAGTTTAAAAATAATGTGGGAACCATACCACGCTCCATTCTCCCTTCACTCCCCTTAAACACGGAGAGATGAATAGTAGCCCAGCAAGTCCTCCCAAGTCTCAAGTCCCTAACTGACACCGCATCAAAGTTTAATTGTCGTAAATGTCAAACTCATGTATCTGTCCAGGGACTCATGAAACAATTAGCCAGTAACATCAGTCTTTGTTCCTCCAGTGAATTTAGTGGCGATTGTGATCCTGTCCCGAGGAAGGTGCGGCCTCTCCTCCTGCACCACGCGCTACCTGGTGGCCATGGCAACGTCGGATTTACTGACTATCGTCACTGAGGTCATACTGTGGCGGATCAGTTATTATTATTTCCCTGGAACATTTCTGGACATTACCCCCGTCTGCAGTCTTGTATCAGCCATGGGATATTCAGCAATCGATTGTTCTGTGTGGTTTACGGTCACTTTCACATTTGATCGATTTGTTGCCATTTGTTGCCAGAAACTGAAAACAAAATATTGCACCGGGAAAATTGCGAATGCGGTTCTCGCAACAACCAGCGCTGTGCTCTGTTTAAAAAATGTGCCTTACTACTTCGCGTATGAGCCCGGGAAGATGGTCGATAACGTACCCTGGGACTGTTATCAGAAGCAGAACTATTTTACGGATCCTGAGTGGGTGGCGTTTGACTGGCAGCACACTGTTCTAACCCCATTGCTCCCTTTTGCCTTGATCCTGCTGCTCAACGCACTGACAGTCAGGCACATTTTATTGGCAAATCGCGTCCGTATGGTCCTGAAAGGTCAGAACAAGAGGGAGAACGGCAGTGACCAGGAGATGGAGAGTAGGAGGCGGTCCGTAATTTTGCTGTTCGCCATATCCGGCAGCTTCATACTCCTGTGGTCAGTAAATGTTGTTGACTTCATTTATTACACCGTTGTAGTGGCGGGGCGCAACAATTACAACGATTCAGAATACATATTTTCACAGTCCGGATATATGTTGCTCACACTGAGTTGCTGCACAAACACGTTTATTTATGCAGTAATTCAGTCAGAGTTCCGATGGCAGTTCATGAACGCAGCAAAATTTCCGCTCACCTTAAGTGTTCGTTTAATTAATAGATTAAGCAACTGAATGCGACGCGAAGATGGATCACGTTTTCTCCAATTCAGATACACCAGCATGGGCTGAATATGAGAGAACGTAGCAGTGGGAAGAGTACTCGCAATTATAGTGGAGTCGTTGAGCATGGAAACAAACCCAGTGGCTCACCCGAGTGCACGCGGACCACAATCTGGAAACCAGGTTCGGGGTCATAAAACGAATCTGTATATAGGGGTGTAGTTTATTTCACCCACCGCTCAGATAAATGGGATAACGGTTTTCCAGATACCTGCGAAATTAAGGTTAAATATACCTCTGTGGAAAAATAGGAATGACAAACTGCATGGAAACGTTGATCTGATTACTTATTCCAATAATGTAAAGTTCGCAAGTTACAGTTGTGCCGCGAGGTCATTAAAACATATTTATATGTTGTGAATTATTAAAGCACTTTGGTCTCTCTCAGTGCTTGCAATATATACCGTTAAGGACTTGAACAAACCGACTTGTTTCAGAAATTCACCACTGGTATACGAGATGTGCTTTGTGTCTGCCCCATTCTGAACCGTTATTTTATGAACCGGATTTGATAAAGGAACTTGAGGTGAAGGAGCCATTGGGAGGTAGTGACCATAATATGGTCCGCTTTAATCTACAATTGGAGAGGGAGAAGGGTAGATCGGAGGTGTCACTGAGGACACAAACAATCTTCCTGATATAATAGTGGTCAGAGGATGTGGGGTGGCGGAGGAACTGAAGGAAATCCACATGAGGCAGGAAATGGTGTTGGATAGCTTGATGGGACTGAAGGCTGATAAATCCCCAGGGTCTGATGGTCTGCACCCCAGGATTCTTAAGGAAGTGGGTCTAGAAATAGACAATAGACAATAGACAATAGGTGCAGGAATAGGCCATTTGGCCCTTCAAGCCAGCACTGCCATTCAATGTGATCATGGCTGATCATCCCCAATCAGTACCCCGTTCCTGCCTTCTCCCCATATCCACTATTTTTAAGAGCCCTATCTAGCTCTCTCTTGAAAGCATCGCGGATGCATTGATGATCATTTTACAATGTTCTATAGATTCAGGAAACAAACAGTAGGGATTAACGGGTCCCTTTCAGAATGGAAGGCAGTGACTAGGTGCTGGGACTCGGTGCTGGGACCGCAGCTATTTCCAATAGACATCAATTATTTGGATGAAGGGATTCAAAGTAACATTAGCACATTTGCAGATGACACAAAGCTAGGTGGCAGTGTGAACTGTGAGGAGGATGCTATGGGAATGCAGGGTGACTTGGACAGTTTGGGGGAGTGGGCAGGTGCATGGCAGATGGAGTTTAATGTGGATAAATGTGAGGTTATCCACTTTGGTATCAAACATAGGAAGGCAGATTACTATCTAAATGGCGTCAAGTTGGGAAAAGGGAAAGAAAAACAGGTTCTGGGGGTCCTTGTTCATCAGTCTATGAAAGTAAGCATGCGGGTCAGCAGGCAGTGAAGAAAGCGAATGGCATGTTGGCCTTTATAACAAGAGGATGAGTATAGGAGCAAATAGGTCCTTCTGCAGTTGTATAGGGCCCCAATGAGACCACACCTGGAGTATTGTGTGCAGGTTTGGTCCCCTAATTTGAGGAAGGACATTCTTGCTATTGAGAGAGTGCAGCGTAGATTGATAAGGTTAATTCCCGGGATGGCGGGACTGTCATATGCTGAGAGAATGGAACAGGGGCAATAGTGACCGGATTGAAGGGGGGGTGGGGGGGGGGGTGGGGGGCGGTGAGTACCGAGGTTAAAGTGTTGTATATGAATGCGCTAATCTGGGCTTGTACACTCTGGAGTTTAGAAGGATGAGAGGGGATCTTATTGAAACATATAAGATTGTAAATGGTTTGAACATGCTAGAGGCAGGAAACGTGTTCCCGATGTTGGGGGAGTCCAGAACCAGGGGCCACAGTTTAAGAATAAGGGGTAAGCCATTTAGAACGGAAATTAGAAAACATTTTTTCTCACAGAGAGTTGTGAGTCTGTGGAATTCTCTGCCTGAGAGGGTGGTGGTGGGGTGGAAGATTGCAACCTTCACGTGGTCCGCCCTGTTTCGACTAATGCAATCAACTCGACGTGCACAAACGGAAGATCAAATAGAACAAGTTGTCCAACAACTTCAGGCTGTGCACGCCACACGAAAGAATAGGAACAGGGTGGTGGAGGCAGGTCCTCTGGGTACTTTCAAGAGAGAGCTAGATAGGGCTCTTAAAGATAGCGGAGTCGGGGGATATGGAGAGAAGGCAGGAACGGGGTACTGATTGGGTATGATTAGCCATGATCACATTGAATGGCGGTGCTGGCTCGAAGGACCGAATGGCCTACTCCTGTACCTATTGTCTATTGAACTATCCTAAGAGGTCAAATGGGCCCCAAGTGAAAAACATATTCAGAGTGTAGGTCAAATACACAATTCCTTCCAAATTACACTGATGCGGTTTGCCCACATTCCGACTGGTGCCTCGAGTGCAAGTTCCTATCCCATCCCCCCTCTGTAGTATGTTCCAAATATTGCCATTCTCTGTCTACAAATCATACATTTCGAGAAGGGATAAGAAATTAAGGTCAGGGGCAATAGTGACCGGATTGAAGGGGGGGTGGGGGGGGGGGGGTGGGGGGCGGTGAGTACCGAGGTTAAAGTGTTGTATATGAATGCGCTAAGTATAATAAATAAATTGGATGAGCTTGAGGCTCAGTTAGAGATTGACAAGTTTGATGTTGTGTGAATTACCGACATGACTGCAAGAGGACCAGGGCTGGGAACTAGTATACATCCTATCGAAAAGACAGACAGGTGGGCAGAGGGGGTGGGATAGCTCTGTAGGTAAGGAATTAAATTCAATCCAGTGCGAGGGGTGACATAGAATCAGGAAATGTAGAGTCAGTTAAGGGTAAACTAGTCACGAATGGGAGATATCTACAGGGCCCCAAACAGTAGCTTGGATATAAGGTACAAGTTGCATCAAGAGTTAAAGTTGGCATGTAGTAACGGTAATGCTACGGTGGTTATGGGAGATTTCAACATGCAGGTAGACTGCGAAAATTAGGTTGGTACTGGACCCCAAGAAAGAGAATTTGTGGAGTGCCTCCATGATGGTTTCTCAGAGCAGCTTCTACTAGAGGCGACCAGGGAGAACGCAATTCTGTATATAATGTTGTGTAATGAACCGGATTTGATAAAGGGAACTCAAGGTAAAGGAGTCATTAGGAGGTACTGCAGTGACCATAATATGATAAGTTTGACAATTTTCAATTGGAGAGGGAGAAGGGAAAATCAGAAGTGTCGGTATTAAGATGAACAAAGGGGACTATGGGGGCATGAGGGAGGAGCTGGCCAAAGTTGACTGGAAAGATACCCTAGCAGGGATGACAGTGGAACAACAATGGCAGGTATTTCTGGGAATAACACAGAAGGTGCAGGATCAGTTCATTCCAAAGAGGAAGACAGATTCTAAGAGGAGTAAGGGGCAGGCACGTGCCGTCAGGGTAGGCAAGGTAGGCACTGCCTACCCTGACTAAAATTATAACATAGTAATAACTAAATATAAATAGTAAAGGCATGGGAGAATTATGCCTGTGTAAGAGATCGATCTCTTAGGTAGGCATAATTCTCCGTGCCTTTCATCCGCAGCGCTTGTAACACGGGAAGGTCTGTGCAGCCCACGTGCCGTCAGCGCTGCCTGAAGCCGTCAGTATCAAGCGGGGCTGAAGGCAGCAGAAATTCTGCCTTTGCGGGGTTTTCAAATATGGTTTTCAGTTTCTTGGCGGGGTTTCAAATATGGTTTGTCATTATTTTAAGCGTATCTTAGGTAACAAAGACAGAAGAATGGAGTTTGTGTACCAATAATGTGGTAAGTACATGTTGTGTTTATGTTTTTAAATACTGTGTTTCCCGGGGGTGGGGGGAGAGCTCCTTTCCAAGCGTTTGAGGAGTCTGGCCCGGGGTAAAGTTGCCGGGAGGGCACGAATGTTATGAATGAGGGGATTGGGATAATGCCACTTGCGACGCTCCTTGCACGGAGGCGTGGAATACCACCGCATTGAAGCCAGGGGGGGGGGGGGGGGGGGGGAGGGGGGGGGAGGGGGGGGGAGGTAGAGAAGTAGCTCGGGTGGCTGAGCGGCCGCCGGGCCGGACAGCGGAACCAGCCGCCACCTTAGCTCCTTCTGCCGGTCCCCGCTCACGTCTGGCAGCTCGCCGTCGAAAAACCTCTCTCCTGCCGCTCGCTGGCCTCACTCATGTCCTTATATTCCGACAGCGCAATTGAGGTTACTCGGCTGTAGGAATTTAAGGATTTGCAGGAAGCCGCTTAACATGAGCGTCGGCGAACAGCAGGTGACAGGTGGTCAGACGGCGAGCTCTGCCAAAGGTGAGCGGGCCGGCAAAAGGCGCTGAAGTGGCGGCCAGTTCTGCTGTCGGGTCCCGGTGGCCGCTCCCCGAGCTGCTTCTATCCCCAGCTACAGTGCGTGGCTTCGCGCCCGGAGAGCTGCGCTAGTTGTGAGTGAGTTACTGGCAGTATCCCCGACACCCTCCTTCTCAACACTCGTGCCCTCCCCACAACTGTAGCCCTGGCACAGACTCTACACACGCTGTGAAAGGAACTGTTCCCTCAATTGGTCTGGGACTAGGAAGCATAGGAAGGGCAAATTGAAATGTCACTGCTTTTTATTTATTTATTTATTTAACGGAGCGAACGATCTGCGCATGCGCGGTTTAATTTTTTAAAGCGGACTGAGTGCCTACCCTGAGTAATTACCCACGGCACGTGCCTGTCACCTGGGGTAGTGTCAAGACGCCAGCCCAGAACACTCAGGAGTGGAGGACCTTCGTTCCTGCCCTACATGCCAGGAGGCATAATAGGCAGTAAGTAGTGGTAAGCTGTAATTTCAGCTCTTTCCTTTCCACAAATCAGTGACAAAAACAGTCCTTGTCGGAACAGTAGAATGTCACACACTTCCAATCTACTTTGCAGTGTTCGGTGTTCAAACAGTAACCTCCTTTACAGCTAATTCATCGAGCGAAGTTTGAGTTCAGAGTTTACTGTTTACAGATACAGCGCCGGAAACAGGTAATTCGGCCCACCGAGTCGACGCCAACCAAAGATACCCGTACACCAGTACTATCCTACACTAGGCACAATTTACAATATTTACTGAAGCCAATTCACCAACAAACCTGAATGTCGTCGGGGTGTGGGTGAAACCTGAAACCGGAGCACCCGGGGAAAGCCCAGGCGGTCACGGGGAGAACGCACAAACGCCGTAGTGACAGCAGCCGTAGTCAAGATCCATCAGGGGTCTCTTCGCTGTAAGGCGTAAACTCTACCGCTGCGCCACATGCACTACTTCCCATTACAGTCAAAATTAGCTACGTCGCTATTATTATAATTTACAATCTCTTTTTCATTCCGTTATCGGTCCGTAACCAGGCAGCTGGGAAAGACAGAAATATAACCATATAACAATTACAGCACGGAAACAGGCCTTCTCGGCCCTTCCAGTCCGTGCCGACTATTCATTTTCCCCTAGTCCCATCTACCTGCACTCAGACCATACCCCCCTCCATTCCCTTCCCGTCCATATACCTATCCACTTTATTTTTAAATGTTAAAATCGATCCTGCCTCCACCACTTCTGCAGGAAGATCATTCACCAATCAGCCACCACTCTCTGAGTAAAGAAGTTCCCCCTCACGTTATCAAATATGATGGAGTTTTGAGATGCAGACAAGATGCGGCAGAGATTGATGTGGCAAATAAATAGCTGTGATACAGTAGGGTTGCCCGGCTATGATCGACTGAATTGTTCACTGGAGGGACTTGCATCCGCAAGTGGTGAAGCATTTGATTTGTTGGTGGAGCTGTCATTTCAGTTCTTTCCACCATTCAGTGGCCTAAACAGTCCTAAGAGAAGCAGAATTTCATTTTCACGATATATTTTCTTTGCACGATATAGTTCCCATGAATAAACGGGATGTATAATATAAACGCAATACGAATTGGCTTAACATAATGGCCAGACGAAAGAGAAATGAACGCATTTACCATGTAAATGGGATGGATGGTTTCGGCCATGATGAGAGGCTGCACAGGCTTCATTCATTCTATTTAGTGAAGGACTAGAAAAAGTAGGGCACGGGAGGGCAGGTCCCCCAACGCAATATTTCACCCCTCTACTAATTCTAGTATTGCTGGCCAGTGGGGGGGGGGGGGGGGGCTTTCTGGAGCGTTAGTATGGGTGTTGTGGGTCGAAGGGACTGGTTTCCAGACCACATAAAACCACTTAAAGGGAACTCGCAGTTCAGTAGACACTCAGTGATGTGTAGATTCCCAGTTCAGACTGAGAGTCGTGACCTCTCCCTCGCCATCTTGCAGCGACTGGGCCACGGCCAGACTTCCGGGTTTTATAGTCCCTCCCCCTTCCTGGTAGGGGCGTGGTCTTTATCGTGGTAATTGACAGGAGAGTGAATCTCAAGATTTTTTAAACACCAATAACTCTTATTTTTTCAGATGGGAAAAATCCTTGGGGCCTTATCATCGGAAGAGGACTCTGAGTAAGATGGCCAAAAAGTCACAGCCATATATGGTAGCGTATTTTCTAAAATCAAACAACTGCACAAACAGCATTAGGAGTAGCGTGGACATGTGCAACGAGGGAGGCTAATCCCCTTTCGTTGATATGAAATGAGATTAAATAATTTAGAGGTGACTGGACTAAGTGGGACCCATTCGGTCCCTTTCACACAGGAGGTTTGGTCCCCAATGCAATATTTCGCCACTCACCATAGCCCCCAACTGCACAGGCGCAGCTCATTTCCCCTTATCCCTAGCACACTCCACCCCTCATCTTCACCCTCCCTCTTATTTCCCCTCTCCTCCTCCCCTCCCCAATCCATCCCTCACCTCGATCTCCCTCTCCTTTCCCCTACCGCAGTCCCTCTCCCCACCCTCCATAACTCTTCTCCCCTCCCTACCCCCCTCCTATCCCTCTATCCCCCACCTCCTCCATTCCTCACATCCACCTACTATCTCTCCTCACCTCCCCCACTGCCCTCCTCTCCCTCTATTCCCCATTCCCTACCTCCACCACTCCACCCTCCTCTACTCCCCCCTCCTCCCTCTATTCCCCCTCCTCCCCACTCTCCCTCCTCACCTCCTCCCACTTCATTTCCCTCTCCACCTACCCTCCCCCCAGGCACGTGCCGTCAGGGTAGGCAAGGTAGGCACTGCCTACCCTGACTAAAATTATAACATAGTAATAACTAAATATAAATAGTAAAGGCATGGGAGAATTATGCCTATGTAAGAGATCGATCTCTTAGGTAGGCATAATTCTCTGTGCCTTTCATCCGCAGCGCTTGTAACATGGGAAGGTCTGTGCAGCCCACGTGCCGTCAGCACTGCCTGAAGCCGTCAGTATCAAGCGGGGCTGAAGGCAGCAGAAATTCTGCCTTTGCGGGGTTTTCAAATATGGTTTTCAGTTTCTTGGCGGGGTTTCAAATATGGTTTGTCAATATTTTGAGCGTATCTTAGGTAACAAAGACAGAAGAATGGAGTTTGTGTACCAATAATGTGGTAAGTACATGTTGTGTTTATGTTTTTAAATACTGTATTTCCCGGGGGTGGGGGGAGAGCTCCTTTCCAAGCGTTTGAGGAGTCTGGCCCGGGGTAAAGTTGCCGGGAGGGCACGAATGTTATGAATGAGGGGATTGGGATAATGCCACTTGCGACGCTCCTTGCACGGAGGCGTGGAATACCACCGCATTGAGGCCGGGGGGGGGGGAGGGGGGGGAGGTAGAGAAGTAGCTCGGGTGGCTGAGCGGCCGCCGGGCCGGACAGCGGAACCAGCCGCCACCTTAGCTCCTTCTGCCGGTCCCCGCTCACGTCTGGCAGCTCGCCGTCTAAAAACCTCTCTCCTGCCGCTCGCTGGCCTCACTCATGTCCTTAAATTCCGACAGCGCAATTGAGGTTACTCGGCTGTAGGAATTTAAGGATTTGCAGGAAGCCGCTTAACATGAGCGTCGGCGAACGGCAGGTGACAGGTGGTCAGACGGCGAGCTCTGCCAAAGGTGAGCGGGCCGGCAAAAGGCGCTGAAGTGGCGGCCAGTTCTGCTGTCGGGTCTACAGTGCGTGGCTTCGCGCCCGGAGAGCTGCGCTAGTTGTGAGTGAGTTACTGGCAGTATCCCCGACACCCTCCTTCTCAACACTCGTGCCCTCCCCACAACTGTAGCCCTGGCACAGACTCTACACACGCTGTGAAAGGAACTGTTCCCTCAATTGGTCTGGGACTAGGAAGCATAGGAAGGGCAAATTGAAATGTCACTGCTTTTTATTTATTTATTTATTTAACGGAGAGAACAATCTGCGCGTGCGCGGTTTAATTTTTTAAAGCGGACTGAGTGCCTACCCTGAGTAATTACCCACGGCACGTGCCTGCCTCCCCCAATCCCTCCCTCACCTCTCCTTTCCCCAACTCTTAGTCACTCCCTCCATAACTACTCTCGCTTCCCTACTCCCCTGCCTCTATCCCCTCTCCTCCCCCACACTCCTTCCTCACCTCCCCAGGATCTAGAGGTTGTCGTTTCTCTCCCTTCTTGCGTGCCCCGCCGGAGCATCAGCCGTCGGCGCCCTCAGAGCCAGGCCTGGAAGCACCAGCAGCTACGGCCGTGCCGGCGTCTGGGCGGGGTTTGTGGGGGTGGGGGGAGAGCTCGGAGGTGTGAGGTTGAGAGGGGAAGGAGCTGTGAGGTTGAGAGGGGAAGGAGCTGGAGCTGCGGGGCGTTGCGGTGTGGTGCGCTTGGGATTCACAGTGGGCACTGGGCGATCAAGCTCCACCGGAATCTGATTCTCCGCTTTCCCTTTGGCGACATCTCCGACTCCGGCAAGGCCGTGTCGCTTCCAGACCCTCCAAAAATTGTGTCCGGTTGGAGACTTCTGCCGACCACCCACAACCCAGGGAAGATGATGTAGAAAGGGGCGGACCATCCTGGAGTGACAGGAGAAGAGACCAATCCGCGGCGCTGACTGGCAGGCGAGGAGATCGATCTCCGCACGCGCGTTTTATTAAATATTTTTTAAACCTCGCTAACTTTTACAATATACCACCTATCGGAACGAAACTTATTGCCCTCGCAGCACGGGAGAACCTTGAGTGAGCTGACGAAAAATGGTAGCGCTGTTCCCTACTACCTTTGCGCAAATAGAAAAACTGCGCTAACAGGAAGAGCACAAGATCAGAGTTTAAGTTATATAAAGATAGATTTCTCACACAGTATCCATTCACCCAGAGTGTCTGTGGTATTTGAAACTTGCTTCCTGAGGGTTGTTGGAAGCCACGGCTCTCACGTACCTACCAAGTATTTTGATGAATACGTGAATCTCTCCGGTACAAAAAGATACGTGTGGAAGTTCAACATAAGACCGGTACAAATGGATCATTGATCGCTCACATGGCACCTTCAAAGGTTCCATTAATTGGATAAATACGATTTGACTTGTGTCGAAGATATCATATTTTACACATTTATAATGTTACAGGCACAAATAACAGGTGCTGCAAACACACGCACTCACACATGCACACGCAAAAATTTTAGATAGCCCTTCCTTTCTCCCTCCATCCCCCTCCCCTTCCCAGTTCTCCCACTAGTCTTACTGTCTCCGACCACATTCTAAATTTGTCCCAGTCCTTCCCCTGACATCAATCTGAAGAAGGGTCTCGACCCGAAACATCGCCCATTACTTCTCTCCAGAACTGCTGCCATACCCCCTGAGTTACTCCAGCGTGTTCTGTCTAGCTTCGCACAAACATATATATATGAACGTAGAGAGAACAGGAATGCGCTC